>SWBJ01000486.1:0-31827 GCA_024195555.1 Aureobasidium sp. EXF-12298
TGGTCACCCACCGTAGTACTAATCTGCCGTTCAACTGCTTATGTATGGCAGAGCGGACGGGATGCCCAGTTTTCAGCTGACTGTGGCCGTACGTGCAAGGTAGGTTCTTCTAAACGTAAATAAATCATGTTCAGATACAGACAGTTTCCTTGAGATGGTCGATCAGAGCAAGAGCAACTTCATCAGAGCCCATGAGGGATTGGAACGAGAATTTCAAGACGCCCTCACACTGAAGCAAGTGCGAGTCTTGATTCATGATTGGTGGTCATGTCATACCGGAACCTCAGCACAAAGGTTGACTCGTCGAAGATCACATCTCACTGCCATTAGACAAGAGCAGGATTGTCTAAGAGCCTTCGAATGCCAATGTTGTCTTCACTGAAGAGCATATCTTGTGAAGTGGACTAAGCTTCCAGCGAGCAATGTCTCAGGCTGTTTGAGATGGGACTGTCTGCCATATGTCTCGCCAAGTTTGTCTTCACCAGTGTCTTTGATGTTCTCGGGAGGTGTCGCACTATCAAGATATCTAGCATACAGCCTCACAAGCAGTGTCGACATATAATGCTCGTAGAATGTTACAGCGGTTGTCTGCATCATCTCAACAAGCAAAAGCCCATGATTCGTTCAACGAAGAAATGATGAGTATTACGCCGCAGCAAGACTCGACATCTCGTACGCAAGCAGCGAAGAATGACGGCAACAGTCTTTCCTCAGCCAGGACATTGGCTCTAAGCTGCGACGACAACCCATCTCTTGCCTCGCAATGCATGACATTTCAATCCCGTATCGACTCGGTAAGACTGTTGACACTATATCCTGCGTCCTTGGAAACCGCCTGATCTGACTCTTTGTCAATAGTACACAAGCGAACTCAACCGTTTGGAAGCAATGAACCATGCCATCCGTAAAGAATACCACAAGCGCCAGCAAGAACAGCACCGCGACCGCTTAATAGACAGCGCATCTCCAGAGCCAAGAAGTGGGACTGTGCGCGAAGAGAAATACCAGATGGTCATGAAGAAGTTGAAACAAAAAAGAGAACGGCTAACTCGAGGACTTGCGGTGGTGAAAGAGGGGATGGAGAAGATGAAGACAGAGATCGAGAATGTGTTGAGGGACATGGATATTGGTGATTCGTGAGGAGCTCGTGGCTTCGACATAAGAGAGCGGCTGGAAAGGACAAGAGACAGAGGAAAGGCAAACAGACATTGCATGATCAAGTCGACAAGAGAGAAAGGAGGAAACACCCGATGATGAGACGATCGACAAATGAGGAGACAAACAAGCAGAGGAAGGACGAAAAGCTCAGGCGAGGCTTAAGCAGACTTAGAAGGTCGGAACAACAGATATTGGCGCCCATGTCTTTACCTTTGTTGCTTCGCGGGCGTGGAGATGTTTGCGAGACAAATATTGAATACCAGGTGAAGGTTCAGATCGGGTATGTCCAAAAATAGTCCGGCATTCCTCAAGGGAATTGATGAACACCGAAAGAAAGTGTGTCGAAGGGGAGTGCTTTGCAAAAGAAGAGGCTGTTGTTCGTATCGTAGTATATGGGTGTGAGCTGCGGTACGCAGAGATGTATTGCCGATGTGCTGGCACAAACCAAGTGCACAAGCAGATGGCGGTCAGCTAGAATGGCAGATTATCAGTAGCAGACGTCACCAAAGACAGAAGGCATTGAAGTAAAAGATGTAAGTCATGAACGGAGCGGGACCAATTTTCTCATTTTCATTTCGAGAAGATAGTATTTCTTTTTTTCCTTCATCCACCCTAGCAACGTGCAGCGTGCGGGCCAGTGCCGTCATGAGTTTCTTGCAGTGTCTCCTTCGCTTGCAGGGTATTCGGAAAAAAAAGGAACATGGTGTAGCCCATTGCACATAGCATTGCGTGCCCGTAAAAAAGTAAGAACTAACTCCTCATTTTGACTTTACAACCAGCGATCACCCAGGTTGATAAGCTTAGTGACCAGCGCGACGGGACTCGGCGATGTAGTTGGTCATCTCGTCGACCTTTCTCTTGGCGCGGCCGAAGGTACCAAGCTGTGTTTTGTGTTAGCGGGGGTGTTCCCAGGTCGAGGCGGTCTTGGTCATTGCGTACTCTTCTCTTTGCGAGCTTGCGGGCACGCTTGTCCTTGGAGTTGCGGAGAAGTTCAACAACGCGGCGCTCGTAGGGAGCGAGACTTTGAGTATGTTAGTTCCATGTCGCTGAGGTCAGGTAGGTCAAGGGCGAAGATATCTTCGAGCTCGATGGACGGGAAACGTACCCGGCAACCTCCTTGACAACGTCACGGACGAAAGCGGTGCGCTTGCTGAGGTGACCCTTGGTGCGCGAAACGCGGGCAGCGGGCTGGCGGGGGGTGACCTTCTGTAGAGAGGAGAGACATGTCAGTCGACTGGTTCTAAGACTGCATTCATGTATCGAGGTGGGGTGTGCGTGAGTCGTTGATGCGAATGCGTTGTCGAATGCGTGTAGTTGGCCCTGTCGTTCAAATCCATCCATCTCTCATCGAATGTGTCGTGCTTGTCGGTGCAGAAAATTCATCGTCCTCCTCTTGATCGCAATTCGCATCATCGACGGCGGCAGCGGCGGTGGGTGCAGTGTCTCCTGGACATGGTGGATATAGGGATCAACGTACGTGGCCGGCGTTGATGCCGCGAGCGAGGCCGCTCTTCTGCTTGACTTCCTTGGGCATGTTTGCTGTGGTGTTAGTCGACGACGTCCGCTACAGGAAAGAGACAGAGAATTCGAGAACCAAAGCGCAGGGCGAATTTGCTTCGGCGAAACTCCGCGTGGGATTGATTGTGCGCCTGCCAAGCCAGCCTCGCCTCGATTTGCGGGATATCTGATCACAGCACGAAGCTCACAGCACGAAGCTCACAGCACGGCTACTTTGCGACTGCCACTTTGGCTCTCACTGTTGTTGTTCTCTTGTCGCTCGCTCTCAAATGTGAAACTGTTGCTGCCGCTGACCTTGCTGTCGTCGATCAAACTTGATTGACCGTACTTTTTCAACTGAGAGCGTGGAACAATGGGCACGCTCTTCACATGCCTCGGTGCTGCTTTGACATGTCAGTCATAATATGCTCGCATGACCTGACAACTCGAGTCGATCAATCTCAGTCCTTCAGGCTTCTTCGTTCATTTGCCTTGTCAGCCACAACCGCCTCGCATTCAGCCTTCCGACGGAGTTGACGACCGACTACATATATATTGCTTCCTTTCACTAGACATGTTCGTTTTTGTGTTCCTGTGCCATACCACCTTGACAGACTATAATTTCAAGATGCCGCTCTTCGGGCGATGAACATTGCACCGCAATTTCCCCCATGCGGACGACGTTGATCTCGAGCCGTGCCCGAGGGAAGGCGATACGCGCCTATGACGTTTTCACTGCTTTTCCAGTGTGGCTTTGGAACCTCTGACGCTGCCTTTTGCCTTTTTCGACATCATCCTGAACCAGCCCTTTCATTTAACTTGAATCGTGCCCTCTCATCTCTACCGCTGACCATTGACGTTGAGTTCCTCCCCGCCAGGACAACTTTCTTGACATCCGCTTCCTACAACACCTTTTGCTGTCACGTTTGGCCTGTGCATCAATCTCACCGCACAACGGTCCCAGCCGCGAACGAGCATTTCTTCATTAAACTTCACGCGACAACTTCCAACCCTCCACGACCATATACCTACTCCAATCTGATCGACCAAGGAAAGAATTGGCAAACATGTTCAAAATCTTCTCATATTGGATGCTGCCGCTCTTCGCAGCATGTTGCTGGCTAGGTACGCTGCAAGGCCGCATCAACTACTCGTAATTTCCACGTCTGACTGGTGTCATCACAGGAACACTCCTCGGTATGCTGGGCTGGTGGATCGCAAGCGGTTCCCCTCATCTTGATGGCATGGAACCTGGTCAAAGAATCGCATACATCTCTGACATTGGCGCAACACACCTCCAGCCTCTCTTCATCGCTGGTTCTGCCGTTACCGTCATCGTCTTTGATCTGTGCTTCATCTCAGAGCGCTGGTTGCGCCACAAGGGTCGCCTCGCCCACAACACGTCGACGACCCAGAAGGTCTTGTCGGGTCTGGCTTCTGTCTTTGCTATTATTGGTGCTATCGGATTGATCCTCCTCACTTGCTTGAAGGATACAAAGTTTGGTACTGCTCACGACACTTGTCTTGTCATCTTCATGTACGTTTGTCTAGTGCCTTATCGTGATTGTTGCTGACGAATTCTTTAGTGTTGGCTATATCATCTCTGCCATTTTTGCTTGTGCTGAATACCAACGTCTTGGAATTCACTTCCGCCAATACCGCATACTGCGTGCCTCCTTCTGGATTAAACTGTTCTTCATCTTGACTGAAATTGCTCTTGCTATTGGTAAGTATTCTGGACTTTCTTTGCGCGATACCTCTGCTAATCCATCGTAGCTTTTGCTGCTCTGGGTCGCCACGAAAGCTCACGCACTACTGCTGCCGTCCTTGAATGGACCATCTCACTCATTTACATCATCTACGTTGGCCATTACTTTATGGACTTCCTGCCTGCTGTCCACAGCAAGAACCATCTCTTCCCGAGTGTCGAAGAGATGATGGAGAATGGTAACGGCCCATCCTACTCTGGCGGTCCCACCTTCTCCGAGAGCGCATCATATGAAAGCCAGAACCCTATGCGCGCCAACGGCCAGACCGTCGAGCCCAGCAGAAACTTCTAAGATGTTCCTGGAAGCAGATACGAAACACAAACAATAGTACTAATAAACTAACCTTCATGTATTTTTATTGATATGACGACGACAACGATTTTTTTCTAATGTCATGGGGAGGATTCAGGGATGCGAATCAGGAAAATGAGGCTAGTAACCAAGGATCATGGGGTTACTGTCTCGGGTTTGCTGGCGCTGTCATACGCATTTTCTCCATATGCACTGTACTTTTATCAGCAACACGGGTGGGATCATTGTATACGGAACAATCAGATGATATCCAGGCATGCAAAACAGCACGACGATTTGGTTTTTCTCTTTTTTTGTCCCAGAAGGCTGTCTCCATGTGCACATAGGAAGGTGTCTTTTTAGTCTTGCGAGCTCCCACAAAGGTGGCCTCTAGAACGGGGATCAAGCATTTTTTGCCTCTTTACCGACACCTGAATCGCTTCCTTTACCTGACACACAGGATCAAGAAAATCACCAAGAGCGACATGTCTGTGTATGTTCCAAAACGTTGAAGTGGTGGCTATTGTCATTCGTCTCGTCATAATAGGTAAAAAGAAAAAAAGAAGAAGAAGAAAAGACTTCGACTATAGAAAGACTCTTGTTTTGGCAAACATCAATATCTTTTCCTTTTTTTTGGGTTCCTCCCGGTTCCTGCAAATGTACATTCCCTCTCTATATGCCAGTCGGTTTTTGTGTTGAGACGCGATCAAGCGGGGTTTGTTTGAGCACAGTGATGGCCGACATTCTATTTTTTTTAATTTTTCTTTTCTGATCCGTATGGAGGTGTTCTAGTGGTGGAACAGACGGATGTGCTGCTCGACAAAGGTGATGTTCAGCTTCTCGGCGGTGGTGAAGACGGCCTGGTCGTTCTGGCTGCCGGTGGGGGCCGCGATGTACTTGACACCAGAGCGAGCGGCGCGGAAGACGTTGTCGATGAAGGGGAAGAAGGCGTCGGAGCTAACGGCGACCTCGGAGAGCTTGCTCAACCATGCCTGACGCTCCTCAGCAGAGAAGGGAGTGGGTACCTCCTCGAACATCTTCTCGTACTCGTGCTTCTCCTCGTCCGAGGCGGGCAGAACACCACTGCAGAGCATATCAATGGCATTGCTCTTGTCGGGACGCTTGGTGCCCTTCTTCCACTTGATGTTAAGGGCACGCTCGTGGAAGCGCATGAACCAGTTGTCGGCCTTGTCACCAGCAAGACGTGTGCAGTGAATGCGGCTCTGCTGACCAGCACCAAGACCAATGACTTGGCCGTTAAGAGCGTAGCAGACAGAGTTGGACTGGGTGTACTTGAGTGCGATAGTAGCAACGGTCAGATCGCGGAGAGCAGACTCGGGGAGGGCGGCAGAGTCCTTGGGGGTGATGACAGTGCCGAAGCTCTCGGAGGGGGTGATGTGAGCGTCGTTGCGGCCTTGGGTCAGGTTGATGCCGTAGACGGTACGGTACTCTTGGGCAGCGGGCTCGAACTCGGGGTCCATCTGGAGAACGAGGTAGCGACCGCCCTTCTTCTTGCTGAGGATCTCAAGAGCCTCCTTGGTGTATGAAGGGGCAATGACACCGTCAGAGACCTCACGCGAGATGATCTTGGCGGTAGGGACATCGACTTCGTGCGACAAAGCGATCATGTCACCGAAAGAAGACATACGGTCAGCACCACGGGCTCTGGCGTAAGCCTGGGCAAGGCCGGAGCTCTCGATACCCTCAATGTCGTCAACCATGTAGACCTTGCGCTCGACCTCGTTGAGAGGAACACCAATGGCAGCACCAGCGGGCGAGACGTGCTTGAAGCTGGCAGCAGCGGGGAACTTGAGAGCAGCGCTGAGCTCCTTGACCAGAGGCCATGCGTTCAGAGCGTCGAGCAAGTTGACGTAGCCGGGAGCACCGCACAGAACCTTAAAGGGAAGCTTCTGATCCTTCATGAAGGCAGCGGCGGACTTCTGGTGGGGGTTGGTACCGTAACGGAGCGAGACGTGCTGGTTGCCGTTGCCAGCATACTTCTTACGGAAGAACTCGGAGATGGCAGTGTCGTAGTCGGCAGTGTGCTCGAAGGCCTTGAGGGCGAACATCTGGCGGGTGGCGTCGGTGACATCGCCCTTCTCGAGCTCAGAGAGGAAGTCGTGGTAGTCGTTGGGGTCTGAGAGGATGGTGACACGCGAGTGGTTCTTTGCGGCGGCACGGATCAAGGTAACACCACCAATGTCAATCTCTTCGACGGCTTCGGGAATGGTGACATTGATCTTGGCGACAGTGTCCTTGAAGGGGTACAGGTTGCAGATGACATAGTCAACCTTGTTGATGTTCTGCTCGGCCAAGTCCTTCTCGTCCGAGGCGAGGTCACGGGCAAGGATACCGGCGTGGACTGAAGGGTGGAGGGTCTTGACGCGACCACCGAGCATCTCGGGGGCCTTTGTGATGGCCGAAACATCTCTGCGCCCCAGTCAGCTCTGGCCACTTGGATTGCTGTTCGCAGGAGACTCACTCGACGGGGAAGTTGGCCTCACGGATCATCTTGGCGGTACCGCCAGATGCGAGCAGACGGACATTGTTCTTGACGAGGCCCTTGGCCAGGTCGAGCAGGCCGGTCTTGTCGTAGACGGACAAGATGGCTGAGCATTGCGTGAGCGCGTGCCTCGCGGCCAGAGGGGTAGCTATCGATCCTGCTTCTTACCAATCTTTTGCGAGTTGTTGGCGGCCATTGTGAAGAGTGTAGACCAGAATCTGTCTTTGACAAAGAACTGGCTGAGGAAAGTGTCTAGATGATGTGCGACGGGTTTTTTCTTGTGTCCATCGCCCTGCCCGCAATCGGCGGGGCAGCTCGCATCTCCCATCACCCTGCCCGCAATCGGCGGGGCAGCTCGCATCTCCCATCACCCTCCGTCATGCTCATTGGCTAGCGCCGCGGGGAATCTTTACTATGTTTGTCGTGACTTTTGGTCACCTCGCCGCTGGATGCTGATATTTCTGACTCGCTGCTCTCAATCAATTGATCTCGGCTCTTGTATGTCCTTAGAGCCTGTCTTCGATGCTGAAACATCTGCTCTGTCTTGACAAGTCAAATGTCGAGTCACTCTTGTATGGGGAACCAAAGCAGCATAGGCACTGCACCTCTGTCTGCTTTCCGTACCTCGTTCCTAACACAAAACGCACAATGTCTTTGCTACGTGCCAGAGCAAGAACCACTAGTGGACACCTCCGCTATGGTTCGCTGTGATAATAGCCATAGTCTGCAGGTATTTGTGTAGCCCTGTGGCCTAGGTTACAATAAACGTTGCGTAGGTAGGGACATCGAACCCTTAGCGTGGGGAAGTTGCTGTTGGATGACCAGAACCTCGAATTTCTTGCATCGAACCTAGTGACCAGCATCTGCTTTGTATGTTTACTTCGTCAGACTGCTCATAGCACGGAGGTTTCTCTCAAGTCTACAATGACCTGCAAAAACATATCCCGGTCGAGATCATCGAGTTGTCCATTTCCAAAAGTTTGCTCGTGGAGCGACCCTGGTGGAACCAAGGGCAGAAACGGGTATGATCGTGGCACAGTATGCCCTCATCGATTCTAGTCGATATACGGAGCATCGTCGTAGCAGGCGGTCAATGGATCGCCTCAGTAGCGGTCTCTCTCTACTCGGTCGTGGTCAGGGTTATGTCCAATGCTGATATGGAGCAAGACAAAAACGTCAAAGTTCAGAACTTCAGACGTCAGGGTCCCGGCAAACATGACGAGGGACGGGGCGGAGCGGTCCTCAGACCCTACAACGGTCCTGGCGTTAATTTATCCAGGTTGGAGTCTGGCGGTCACCAGCCTCTTCTGCAATGACGAGGGGGAGAAGATGTTTGGTGCAATCATGTCAGGCACTGCTGCATGGATTGCGCTGGCGCATCTAGAGTGACAAGGCCGCTTTGTTAGCCGCCGCCGCAATTCTGCCCAACTCCAGTCTTGTCTCACAGGGTGGAGAGAGCTCATCAGGGTAGCTGCTGTCGCAATCAACACTCGCATTGCCCCTGCCTCTTGAGCTGCCCTTATTCAGCATGCCTTCCTCTCGCGAAGAAGAGCCTCGCCGGCGCAAAAAATCTTATGACCGCGACTCTCCCAAATCATCATCTAGAGATAAAGATACCAAGGAACGACACAAATCATCGGCTAGAAAGACCACCACTCGCCGACGCAGCGGCGCAAGCAGGGAATATAGCCCTTCACGGCCGGATAGATCCACCTTGTCAGAACGCTCGTCGAAGAAAGTCACCATGTCGATACCGGAGATGGAACGTCGTTCGTCAATCAGCGACAAGCGGCCGCAGTCATATCCCAACTTCTCAAAAGCACACAGCAGAGAAGCTGTCGTCCCAGGCTCGGAACCCACCATCGATAGTCAACGACCTCGCACTCCAGCAGACATGGCCGACAGCCCCTCACGTGCACCACCGAGCCCAATTCTAGCCGCCGACGACGTAGACCTTCGACGAGCAAAGAGCGGGAACAATATGAGGAGTCACGCGGACAGGGTCAGGTCCGAGGCTGGTCTTAATTCTAGGAGAAGTATGGACAATGGCCTGCGTGTGAACATGACAGGCTCTGCAGCGAGCAGTCGCCGTCCGTCTCCCTCGAGCGTCTCCGAGACATCCGCTCCAAGCACCGGCTCGACCAAATACAACAAGGCCCCTTCTCAGCCCACCTCAACCGTCAGCCAGACTACTGTAGACTCGCAGGCAACATCGGTTGCTCCTGAACGCAAGCCACCAGTCAGGCCTCCACCCGTTTCTGTTGCACAGCATTATTCTCCTCAATCACGACCCGACTCATCACCACGTACCCCAACACCGCAAGATCCAGCTTTCCCTCCATACGTTCAACAACCAAAACCCACTTCTGGCATCGATGTCTTTCCTGTTGGTCTCTCTCCTCGGTCCGCTCATCCAGACTCTGTCTCTATGCCTCCTCCACCACCGCCTCCGCCAATAGCCTTTTCTCAAGATACCCCTCGTGTCGATTATTTGCTGCAAAATGGTGGATTGCCGTACCTCATTTCAAAATCTATCGTTCCACCTGCTCATGATCAACCTGTTCAATCCTACGCTCAGTATCAGTCCCCTCGCATACCTTCCGCAATTGATGCCCAGCACATCTTTGCCCCTGTCAGTGGGCGTCTTGAGGATATTGGAAAGGTTCTGTCAAAAAGTGGATCGTTGGCTGTCGCTACAGGTTATCGCTCAGTCGCCAGGAGATTACTAGATCGTCTCGAAGCTGTCTTTGCTCGTAGCATCTCGCACGAGCGGTGTAGATGCGTCTTGTGCCTGAGAACTGCTCAAACAACTCTCTCCGATGATGAGGATACGGGAATTAGCTGGGGCGAAATCTTGGAGTATGTTGCTGGCCGTAGAGAGCTTCCACAGTGGCCCCCTTTCTCTCTATCACCCGACATGCCGGGGTTCAATCTTTCAGGTGTTGAACCAATGCAGAAGCTCGACCCTGATGTGCCGGACGAGTATCGTGCTCATTACATCAAGCAAAACGCAAAGACTAAGCGATCAGTTCAAGATTGGCTTGGCCGACAACCAGATGCTCCTTCTAGCCCTCCACAGGAAGTTGACGACGAAACTTTGACTTTTGCTATACTCACACACATTGAGCCTGAGCGGAGACCGCTTTTCACAGCTCTTATGAAGGGTCTCTCAACCGTGCCTTCTTCCAGGGCGCCGACACCTGCTAATGAACCCAAGAATGAAGTCTTGGCCAAGACTGCCGCCGCTCTACAACGCCTGTATCGTCTACCACACTTACCAAGAGACCCAGAGTGCACCATTTACTTGCTCAACAACCTTCATCTACATAGTATGCTTGCCACGCTTGCCGCAGTGAGCGCTGGTGAATGGGATATTCTGGTGTCTGGTCGATTCGATGGTTTCTTGTGGAGCGGAGCAGAAACAGTACCGCCTTCTGCAGCCTATGGATCGACAATGACACCCATGTCTAGAACAACGACCCCTTTCAGCGGAGGTGTGCCGTCTCGCAACACAACTCCCTTCTCACCGCTGCGGAATGTCATGTCTCCGGACCACACAGCAAACATGTTTCCTTCTCGTGGCACAACGCCCGCCCCTGGTATGCCTGGTGGTGCCCCAGCGCCTGTTCAGATGGATGAAGAGACCGAGATTGCCGTCCTGGCTCAGATGGAGCGCGAGATCTACCGCGGCATGGAAGCCTTGGAGGATCAGTTTGAAGTTCTACACAGGCAAGCCGAGACTGTCAGACAGAGACTACGCGAGCGGAGCGCTGGACTTGCAATGGCCGCCAAAGCACGCAGAGGCTCCATGGCGTCTGATATTGGTGTGAGGATTGGCACGCCTGGCGGGCCATGGGATGACGAGCAGCAATCTATCTTTGATGACGGAAGATCGGAGCTAGCGCCTGACGACTCTGCCAGCAACATTGACTTTGGAAGGAAGAGACGGTCAAAGCGACACGACCGCCGGACACCTACTGTACCAGAGGAGAATGAGAACGTCGAGCGCGACTCTGGTAGGAGGCGAAGATGAGGTAGAGATACCTCGCTACCGGGATGGGATACGTGCGCGCGATCTTCACTGGAGCAATCGCCAACCGCCACATTTTTGACACAACAAGACGAACAACCTACAACATGAGAACACCAAACGACATAGATATACCCACACCTGACGAAAAGTTGTACTTTTGACGCGCGAGACTGAAGAAGAGTCCAGTAGCAAATCAGATACTGTCATGACACTCTTCACTGTAATCCGCAATTTTTGAATCGTAATGATTATCTTATATATTTGTCTTACATGCATAGCGGAAGTTGGAGCGAAGGAGCGCATTTGTGATTTTCTCGGGACAGCGAGATTTGCCGTTTTTAAGACTGGGTATCGTAGCAATTACAAGTCCTTGACGGCGAAATTGGATATCCTCCATTACCGAATTCACAAAATCCAGTAAACCTGATCTCTGCACACACCTTTTACCGCTCCCAAACCAATCTGGTTAGAAAAAGATTACTATTCGCCGCAGACAAGAATCAGATCGTGTGTGCTTGTTTGGAATGGTTCTGAGATCGGGCAATGTTTTTGCTTGATCGAAGGCAATGTTTCGACTCTTTGGTCTTGCGCCTTTTCTCTCTTTTTTTCTTTCTCTCTCTTTCCCTCCTTTGCCAAACCACTTCATCTCTAGTCGGTCTGATAGAAAGATAAGTCAACAAGCAAGAGAGACCAAAGTATCGATATAGAAAGATCCTAAAGGTTTGGTACCGTATGTTCGACGTATAGGCCAGATTGGCAGCCATGGCAGAAATTACATGTCACACGCTTGTGAGGACCATTGTTCAGTGTTGAAGATTCTCTTTGACCAGTAGCTATCTTGGTGTCATGTAATTCTCGACAGCAATTTGGAAGACGATTGATCTCGCCCTTATCATCTCAGCCTTGAGTATTCGACCACTTCTACGATCTCTCCGTACTCGGTCGAGATATCATCACTTAGTGATTCCATGGATCCTGTCTTCAAATCTTACTGAATGCTTCCGTCAGATCCTTGGCGAGCGCATCCTTGATCTTGCGGGTGAAGAACTCAGACATGATCTTTCTGGTACGGATCTCGAATTCCTTGACAAAGTCAGGATCTGCTTCCGTGGCTGGTCTGATGGCAGTAAGAAGCTCATCTTCATAGCCATTCTCAGCGGCATCCGCAAAGTAACTGTCGATAAAGTCTACGATACGATCGGAAGTTTCGTTCTTTTGAGCCTCGAGCTGCTCGAGCATACGTATCAAGACGAGAGTCAAACCGCCCTCGATAAGAGTGGCACATACAGCTGGACTAGGGGCTTCAGGTTCGGGTTCAGAGCCAGAGTCGGAAGATCCAGGAGTGATTCTAAAGAGTGAATCAGTCAGTTTATGCTAGTACAGTTTCTGCGTGTGACATACATGTTTTCGGAAGCGGGCTCAGCCTCTGTGATAGATGCCTTGACGATTTCGAACTCGTCCAGGATGGGATCGATGTGTGTAACGCCCGTGATAATCCAAAGACTGCTCAGGCGGTCCTCCATGATCTTGAGACTGTGCTTCATCTTGCACATTTCTTCTGGAGAGATCTTGTAGAAGGCAGGCTTGACCTCGTCATGGGAGGTGTCTGAAGCGGAGTCGTCCATCTGGTCTATCGGTCAGTGATGTGGACAAATGATGAAAACTAGATGGTTCGCACCTTGATTGTCTGCGTAGATGACAGAAGCTGTAAAGATAGAGATGAAGAGCCTGAGTTTGGAGAAGATTGCATGCGGAAGGCAGAGGATGAATGTGAAAGAAGTCAAGCTCACTTTCACCAGATCGTCACTCCAGCCGGAAGTTGGCAGGTATAACGTGTTGCGTTCACTGATCAATGTTTTTTCACCGTTCTCCATTGGCTTCAAAACTTGGTCTGGTAGCCATGGAGTCTGTTCCTCGAGGCGTCAAGGGGAACAGTCTAGCCAACTGTTGTGCTTCAAATATATGTCCAAAGAGACCTTAATCTTTAGAGCTTATCTCGGAGAGCTGTTGTATCCTCTCTCAGCCCTCAGATAGACTTGCTTGGAATCGAAATATCAACTTTATAGAACATCTCTGCGTCTGCAAATTCATTCCAATCGACGTGGCTGCCAGCGCCATCATGTTTTATGACTTCAGACGAACGTATTGCCGTTTCTCGTGGTCACGAATTTGGCTGTCAGCGTCACATGTCAACGTAGCAACAGGCAGTCGCGCCTCCCTCGTTCAGATCTAGGACCACTATCAACACAGCTGCCCTGAAATCGTCCATCTTCCGTCATTGCACGCCATTGACTCTCTTGACTCCATCCGACGTGCCATCCGCGGCTCAGGATGGCAACGCCACCAGTCCTTAAGTCTATCAGATTCGCTTCACAGCTTTTTCAACCATCACCCAAACGCCAAAAGATGAGCAGCGACACATCCGAGTCCACGCTTACCAGCGAAACTTCCCCCGACACAGTGATTGACCTAGGTGCTTGTTGGGTTGCCTCGGACGATCTCTCCAGCATGATATTCCAGACAGCCTACCTCCAAAGAATCACCAGCTCGTGGAATGAATATGTTCCCCTGGTCTATGGCGAGACCCTCATGAAAAGGTCTCTCAAGAAATGTCAAGACACGGTCAACAGCCTTCGCAGCACACTTAAGAGTCTGGAAGTCAAGGCTGCCAAGGATGCTCAGCTTCCCATCAAAGATGTAATCAACAGCTGGCACCGCACATGTGAAGACCAGGAAGCCAGAGCTGCGAAAGAAGCTAAGTCAGTGTTGCCTGAAATCACATATAAACTTTAGGCATTGACATCCTGGTAGATCAGCAGCGACCATGGAGTTTCTCATCCTGTCCGGCATCGAAAAAATCGTCAATGATGAATTCTCACGCTTGTGCAACCTAGATGAAGTGTTCTTCGACATTACCTACAAATCCTGGAATGAGGAGGAGGGTGAAAAAGGAACATTCAGATACGCTATCAAGAAAGCCCTGGATAAAGACCCGGATCCACTTGCAGACTTCGAGACCAAAGTTAGAGGGCACTTCAAGCGCGAGATGCTCGACCGTGCTGCAAGTGACTTCAAGTGCGAACTGCAAAAGCAGTATGAGGAGTATGGCGGATGAGATCCATCTGTGAATGAAGAGGAGTAATGACTTGATGGAGGATGGTGGATTGCTTGACGAAGTCAACTAGCTAGGAAGAGGGAACAGCACCATTAGCTTGATCACAAAACCAGGAGTGAAAGAGTATAGTTACACTGATCATGAATAAAATCCAACATGACTTACTTTCTGCAACACTTTCATGTCGTTCCGACACGTTCTGCGCCACGAGAGCCTTGTGTTAAACTCCAACATGACCAACCCTTCTTCGGTCTTTCATCCTCGCCCAACCGTCAACGGACCACCTCGCAAACGCGCAAAGAGATTTCACCGAGGTCACAGCTACGAAACCAGCGAAATCCTCCTGGGACACCCCCTACCACTGACTGTCATGGCGGAACCAATAGTCACCGCCAATACAAACATTCCGCACGCCTCTCTCGGATCCGTCTCGAACAAGATCAAGAGACTGCAAAGCGACCTCAGCAGCGCAGCATCAGGTGAATGCTTTGGACCAGGCAAACAAAAGGTTCTGGACTGTAAACACGATGTCGATGTCTTGTCAGGTATGGTCAAGGAACTAGAAGTCCAGAGTGTCGCGTGAGTCTACCCTCATCTTCTTCATCTCTGCAGTTGTGGACGTACTCGGTAGCTGATACTTCTCAGACGCAAGAGATCTCTCAAGGTGCTGCTTGAAGCAAGCATCGACCAACTATTCGACACTTACGTCGACAAAGCTTCTGAAGTAGTCGACGAGAACACTGAACGGCTGATCAGAAACACACTCTACTCTGCCTCACATAAACAAAACATCAAGGACGTGATCAAGAACGGCCTCAACAATGAGCCTGATGTGCTTCTAGATTTTGAAGCCAAATTCGAACGATACTTCAAGGAGGCCCTCGCGAACGCAGTGGCGCGATCCGTGGCGGGCGACGTCTTGTTCCAGCTTAAGGAGATTTGAGTGACTGCAGTGTGTCAGCAAGATGGATTCTGACGAGAGAAACAATGGGGAAAGAGGAGCAAGCATTAAGGAAAGAAATAGGAACACTAGGACGTGTCATCTCAACAAGTCTCTCCGAGGTATACCTCTTCCGTCAATCGACCTCTGCGTTTGCCGCTCGCAATGCCAACACCTAGACGATGGTAATCTGCATCTGAAGTTGACAAGGTATGAAGCCGAGGATATCTATATGAGGTTGAACAGGTATGCAAGGATTGACAACACAGTCGTCGTTGCGTGAATTGCATGCCGTTCGATTGTTCAATGGACATATAAGCACTCTGGAAGCCTGACGCTAGCCAGCATTTCCCTGATGATACGTGCAACATATTGTAAAAACAGTTTCTATTATTTCACGGAGTCGAGATGTAAAAGCGATGTGCAAGGAGCTTGTGTGGATGATAGATGGTTGTCATAAAGTCGTTATATATATACATGCAATGAAAAACTCCAACATCCAACTCCTCTCAGCGCCAGTGATCAAACCCGGACAAACTGAGCCAGCGAGCTCAAAGGCTCGAAAAAGTATGGAGTGAAGATATGCTCATCTCGTCTTCTTCCATTTTGCGTAGTTCTTGGTTGCTCAGACTCGAGCACGCAAGTGTGCATCCAGTTCGGTTAAGATGTTGCTTTACTTCTGGGCGTCGGGACCCACACCTCTGACGGCGCTGGACGATAGGTTAGCTAGATGGCCAGGAGCTGATAAGTCTAGAAGAACTTACGTATCCCACAACTTGCCGAACACGCCCTTTGGTGGGCCTTGCTCCTCGATGCTGGCACGACGGGCAGAGTAGGCAATGTTGTCAGGGCTGCGCTTCTGAGACATAATGTTGTTGAAGAGGCCACCAGAGGAGCGACGACGCTCGCCGTCGAAGGAGGTCTTAGAGGCGGGTGTGGTATCAGTAGGAGAAGACATGGTGGTTGTTTGAGGTTTGGAAGTGGTTGTTGTAGTGTAGTGTTATGCTTTGCTGAGAAGATAGATTTGATAGAATAACCAAGACCTGATGGCGGGGTGCAACAGTCTTATATAGCTTGAGTGCTACCTCAAGAAGCTTACCTCTGGAGCTTTGTCATATCAGCGGACTCGGAGCTTCTCCACCGTCCGTCGTCAGCTTTTCCCTTGTTTTGCTCGACCACTCTGCTGGGTTTGAATGCTCTCGTGATTCTTCCTGAGGATCGCAGCACTGGTCAAACCATCGACACATGTTTCGTCGTCATGGTGTTGAACTCAATCCGACATGGCCCAATGGCAATCACTCCTCAAGCCGTTTACTTTGCTGCCCCTCACCAAAGAGAGGTGGTCGTTAGCAAGCCACCAAAAGTGGTGGTCCAATTTTCCCCACGATAAGGCTGACCTGTGGATTTGGGCTTTACGATCGGGATGCGGGGAAGGAGACTTGTTGATGTCATCGGTCTGGTCCCTGAATCTGATTCTGAATCTGCTTGCTGTCATTGGTCACGAAAGCAGTCACAAAGACGAGCCTTCACGGTCAGATCGCTCCGGAACTGTCATGTGTTGAGCTTATCTCAGGCCTTCTCGATTCGCATGTGCTTTGATACCAAAAACGATATCCGAGGATGAGTCAAGCGAAACACATGCAGTTCGAAAGGGTAAAAGATGGCCAAGAACGAAGTTGGACCACGGTCTAGATGCCACAGTGAAGGTGTTGTTGAATGCAAATCCTCCTTCGGAGAGGGCTCCTTTTCCGATGCGAGGGACATGTGTTCGAGACATGATGATCTGACGAGGTTTCACGCCGGTAAAAGTGGTTCTTCTATGACGACGAGCTTTCCAGCGGTTAGACTGTGCCATCGAGAAAGTCGTTTGGGATTTGGAAGATGGCTCGCTTGACTAAGGACTGGAATCGGAGCCGTGCTTTTTGTCAGAGATAACGACGGTCTGTGGGTTGATGAACCATTTCATCTGCTTGCATGGTTAGGATGTCCCTCGATACGGCTGCTACGCATGCGACATACGATGTCGCGTGATCGAAGCATCTTAAGCCAATTGTTCTCAGTACTGCATGAGTTTCGTCCTGGATCAAAATTGATCGTTCAAACCTCTCGGAGTCAATGCAAAGGGTTGAAAACTTGTTCGGATTTGAATTGTCCAGTTTCTCAAGCGTGCTTCAAATGCTCTGTGCGAGGACACAACGAAACAGCTTCGCTCACGACACAATGCCTGAATCAGTCACGACATATCAGAATCAGAATAGAATATGAGGTAAAATTCAACCAGAGGTCAACAGCATCAACTCATGCTTCGACGTGTAAGCAGAGCGCTGTTGTGAAAAGATGAAGATAAATTGCATGGAAGTGCATCCAGACAGATTGCTAGGCAAGCCGATACAGTTGTGGAGTACAAAGCATTAGTCGGGCTGCGTATCGCCGTTTGTGTGTCCATACAGTCGGCTGCGTTGGACTCTGAGGGAGAGGTTGTCCAAAATGTTGTTGAGAGCAGTCGCGATGGACGTTGTATAGATTGTCTTGGCGTTCAATGCGGAGTGTGACTTTCACGCGACAGCAAGCCACAAGGCAACCGTCTTTCCATTCACCTTCGCCTCGTAAACTTCTCGACTCAACAGCACATCAGAGTGACCACGCCGAACGATTATCGCACATCAACTCTCATAACACATCTCAACAAACACCTCACATCTAAGTCGTAGCGCTTTTCAGCGCGCAACCAGACATCAAAATGGGTGGCGATCTGAACTTGAAGAAGTCATGGCACCCCGTGCTCATGTCCAACCAGAAGCGCGTCTGGGAAGAGGAGAAGAAAGCACTCGATGAGCGCAAAAAGATCGACCAGGTCCTCAAGGAGCGCGCCGAAGAACGTCAAATCCAGGAACTACAACAGATGCAAGAGGCCGCTGGCGGCAAGAAGCGTGTCGACAGGGTAGACTGGATGTATGGCGGTCCTGCAGATGGTCAGAAGGGAACCACAGAAGAGATGGAAGCATATCTGCTTGGAAAGAGAAGATTGGACGGCCTTGTCAAGAGAGATGCGACTGAGGCTATGCAAAAAGCTGCTGCGGTAGGTCCCTCGGCCCTGCAAATCGCAAACAACCAAAGAGATACCGCGATAAAGGTGCGCAATGACCCTATGCTGGCCATCAAGCAACAAGAGCAAGCCGCCCTGGAGGCCATGATGAACGATCCCACCAAGCGTCGAGCTCTGCTTAAAGCTGCTGGCAAGGATGAGGACGACTCCAAACGCAGCCACCGTAAGCACCGTCACAGAGACGATGAGCACCGCAGCAAACGCAGACGCCACGACGACTATAGCGATGACGAGAGACGTTCCTCCCACAAGCACCGATCACATCGCCGTCGTTCGCCCTCGTACTCTCGCTCACGATCACCTGAACGTAGAAGAAGGGATGACAGATGGGACGACAGACGGGATGATGATAGACGTTCTTCCCGCAAACACGACTCATATCGTCGCAGCATCTCACGCTCCCCGGATTCGCGCAGAAGAAAATCATACCCTAGTCCACGACGTTCAGACTCGCGTTCTCCCTCTCGCAAGAACAGAGAAAGAGACAGCAGAAGACGTTCACCTTCTCCTGTTCGATCAAGGACGGAGAGACGATCTCCCTCGCCCAGACGTCGTGCATCACCAAGCTATGAGCCTTACAGCAATCGCGGTCCCAGATCTTCTAGGACCGATAGAGACGGTCGTCCGCCCAGATCCTCTAGGGACGACAACCGTTCCTCGAGGCAAGAATGTCCTGCTTCTCCTGATCGTGAAGCAGAACGCTTGGCCAAACTAGCAGCCATGCAATCCAATGCCACAGAACTAGAAGTAGATCGCAGGAAGCGTTTAGCCGAGTTGGAAGAACGCGACCGCAAACAGAAAGAAGAGGATGATAGAAAGAGGAGCGAAAAGGGCAAATTCGTTGGGCAACTCAGGAGTCAGGCTGATATGGGCCAAGGTGGCGGTCTGGGAGCCAGGTTGGCTGGCAGGACTGGGCTACAGAGATTGGCTGGAGATGAGTAGATTACATCTCTTCCAGTCAGGTTACACTATTTGGTAGATGAGTGACAGGGGCATGCATTGTATTCCATGGCATTATTAACATTTGAGGAAGGTATAGCTATATAGCATAACTTACATCTGCTTAGGAACAAGTTCTTGGCCCCTCCGATTATGAACCGCGTATGCGTATCTAGCTTCGGCGCAGCTTATAGGTCACCCACGCCTCCAGTTGAGCAAGTTTCCTTATATAATCAGCACACTTCAGTCGTAGTGGGACTCGTCTATATAAACACTCCAGATCTCTCTTCGTGCTCTCCCTCTTCTTTTCCTCTACATCCCACCGTTTCACGCGTTTCATCAGAGCTGAGTATACTCCCACATCAACTTTCCATTACAAACACACCTACACTGACTAGCCATTGTACAGGATTCTGGAGTTCTTTTTTTTTTTTTTTTTTTGCATACCTCTCTCAGAGCTAAGTCTACCCATATCATTTGTCAACGAACCGTCTACACTAACTCCAAATATCGCAGGCTTCTTGTTTCCGACACTTTCCAGTTTATGCTTCTAGAGCTAAGTGCCCATTCCACTTACACCCATTTATCCTACTTACCGTGTCATCGAACAAACTAATCTTGCTCTTTTCTTCTAGGCGGAACTTCACAAACACACATACAGAGCTTCAACATGCTCTGTATGTAAGCGAAAAACAAACCCTCAAGCTTGTTTGTTTTTCGCCTTTGTAGTAAGAGTATGATCTGCTTTTTCTACAGCGATCCTCTGAAACAATTTTTGGGAAATGATACCATTCGCGGTACTCTTTTCTTCATTGGTCTGAATCTGGCTGTAATAGCTGGGTACTGAAGAAGAAATTTGAGAGGGCTGTCGTGCTTGTGCAAAAAATAGGTTCTTGTTGATTGCTGCCTAGAGAAAATTGTGGCAAGAATATGGTTCGTATGATGATATTCGCTCAATCCATCGCAAAAAAAGACTCTCAAGAATGATGACCTTTGATTCCTACATCGCTATTACTGTAACAAATCCAACACTCAAGCATACACATAGCAGAATGGTCCAGCAACTGTACTCATCACATCCTTCACCGTGACATTTACTCCCCTTCCAGCCCAGCCAATACTGATCCCTGTATCCATCGTTGTATTTTCACTAGGCGGTTGGTCCAGAAAAGTGTTCGTGCCAGCAATGGCATCTTTGCCGTAGATCCTGTTTTCGGGATCCAACATCTGCCATGCAGTCCAGACCAAATCTATCATGCCATGGTGAAGGTAGAATGCCGGATCGCCTGGTGAGGTAAACACATCGCGTCCAGGATCGCCGCCCATAGAGTAATGGCCACCACCGTGAACGCCGATATTACCGCTACCGGGGATACCTTGCATCTGCATCTGGAAGTCGTAGACGGTTTTGGGAGCGAGGATATTATCGACGATGGCGGTGAAGTTTGCGAAGCGCGTGTTGAGCTCATCTGTTAGGTCACGTTTTAGACAGCGAGGGTTGTAGGATAAAGGGCCATTGGGGTTGACAGAGGTGATATTGCCAGGAATGGTGAGAGCTGCTGGACCAAGATCTACAGTCATGTTGACAAAGGGACCTGAGCTGATGCAGCCGCCTCCGCTGCCGGTAGGGAAGTAGATCTCAGGGAGACCATTGCCCCCGAGGACGACCTCGAGGCCGGTCTGGTTGATGTACGCGCCGTTCCCACTCATGCTTGTTTTGCTGCCGTCCCAGACAGGGCTCTGCTCCATGCCACTCTCAGCAGAAAGACCCCAGTTCCAGTAGGGTTGTGTGCCTTGGTAGCCACATTCGTTGCGAAGTGCTTGTTCATACTCCCAGAGAAAGTAGCGGTGCCAACCCAGAAATGTGCCTGTATAGTGAATTTGGAGTGTCTGATCGATATGGGTAGCAACCCAATCATCGTAGCGCGTCTTTGCACCAGGAGCCCAAGAAGCAGGTGACTTGGCAGTCTTCTTCTGAAGACAACGGACAGCATCGGTATAGGCGATACGTTCTCTGGGAGAAAGAGTGCCCCACTCTTTGCGAACTTTGACGTTGCCGGGCTTGCATGTCGGACTGAAGGGCTTCTTGGCTGATTTGACGATGTATCTGGCATGAGATTTCAGGATCTCCAGCTGGTCCCGGGCAACCTGAATGTCGCTCGATGCCGATATTGGCAGCTTGTCGCCAGGACTAGCATTGGAGCAAGCCAACAAGGCAGCGACTGCAAAGACGAATCCAGCTTTCATACCAAGAAAATGAGATTACTTTACCGTACTCGAACGACCAGATAAGATCAACGGGCTGACCATCGCTTTATAGTTGCTCTGACCTCCTCTCGACATGCATCTTTGGCCTTTTCTTAGTTCGGTGCTGGTGTAGCCGTTGAGTCGCGCTATGCTGTGGTGTGTGCTTGTGGTTCGTCGCGTTCTAAGTTTATACCAAGATGCTGGAACGATAGGTCGTTGTCGACTCAGGACGCGGCATGCTGCAGGTAAGAGCACGCGAAGGATCTTCCAGGCGGTCAGAATTGATTGATAGACCGCCTGGACCAGCCTCCTGTTCCCAACCGAGGGGTTCAACGATCAACATGCCAAGATGCTCTCCATGTCACCTTTGTGATCAGTATGCCTCCAAGTGATTTTCCGTTGATATTGTAGAGGTCTTGTTTAGCGAAGCTGTGTTAGCAGCTCGATGCTTCACCGAGGTAGCTCGATGATCTTGACATGATTGGCAATCACAACAACATGAACATCGACTGAATACGATGTTAGTTATGTGTGATGCGAAAACCAAGTCGGTGGAGGGACCGACTGCGATGTTAGTTCCTGCCTCTTATGGTTAGTGCTTATGCGCCGAACTCGGACCATCGTGATTGTGTTGTTGCGGTAAGTGTCTTGACAATCATTCGAACCGCAGGTCGTCTTCAACTTCACTCTTTTTAATTCTTTAGTCAATTATACCGATTGCCATGCCACTCAGATGAGTCTCTCATTGGACATGTCAAAAACTAAACCTTCTACCAAACCGTATATCCTCCATCAACGACGATCTGACTACCCGTCAGATAACTACTAGCATCACTAGCCATGTACACAGCAGTACCCCTGAATTCTTCCGGCTTAGCGATCCTGTGCAGAGGAATGTCTTTGATCCATCCTTTGCTGAGCTTCTCCATCTCCTCGCCTTCGTTGACGGCGGTTTGGATGTAGCCTGGTGAGATTGCATTGACGCGGATGCCGTGCTCACCCCACTCGCTGGCGAAAGACTTCATCATTTGTACCACTGCTGCTTTTGACTGAAAGAGGATATTCATTAGCAAGGAACAGTTGTAATTTAGCTTGAGGACAACTTACGGTGTTGTAGGCAGATTGCTTCTGAGGACGATTGACGATGACACCCGACATACTCGAGACCATAATGATAGATCCCTTGATACCCTGCTTAATCATATGGTGACCAGCTTCTTTGGCAAACAAAAAAGTGCCATTGACATTGACATCCAGCATATTCTTCCAATCGTTAAAGTCGTAGTCTTCAGCTGCAACTCCACCAGTCTAAAGATAAGGGTACAATTAGCATGTTTCTTATGAGCGGATGGTACAAAAAGCGGTCGAAGAACCACCTGATGGCTATTGGAACCATCTGATGTCGATTGACTTTTGCTATCTGTACCCTTGCCTTACGTACGATTCCAGCATTCGTGCAGACAACGTCAACTTTGCCAAAGTCCTTTTCGATTTGGGCCCAGGTTTTCTTGACGACGGCTTCATCTGCTGTATTGCATTCATAGGGGCGCAGCTTTGCTTCGGGAAGACCTTTTTCTTTTACTTCGGCGTTGATGGTTTTGATGGATTCTTTTGCGCTGTCGAGGGAGAGATCGACGACGGCTCCATGGCCTCCAGAAAGGCAGAATGCTGCTAGGATTTGTTGGCCAAGACCTTGTGATGCGCTGCAGCCCCGTGTCAATTGATCATTGTTATACCTGCTACTTGATTGGAGAGATATTGCCTACCCAGTGACGACGCAGACTTTGTTGTCGAGAGTGAAGCACGGTAGAGTACTGACACGACGGTAAGTTTCTCTCTGACGAAACACATGTTGATGACGTTGTGAAGCTCTGGCAAGTGGACGAAGGGATTGCGAGAAGCGCACGTACGGTGGCATGGTGATGAGTAGGTGTTGATGGGGAAGTTCGACAGAGTGATTTACGAAGAGAGGCGTTGTTATAAAGAGATACTACGATGTCGTGTGATGTGGAAATGACAAGGAAGTCACGCTTGCTCCGTTTGCTCCTACCTATTTCTCGTTCTCGTGGTTACACAAAGCCAAAAGGCTCTCAAAAGGTCGCGCGTCACAATTCGCTAATGTTGCAATCATATTCGCAAAAAATACTTTTTGCCCAGGGAACTTGGCTTGGGAACGAAAAAGGTACGATCCATCTTCGGCATGCTTGGTCAGCCGTATGGTTGTAGAGATAGCTGGAATTAACGATGACTGACAGTGGTCGCTGTTGTGCACGGAGTGACAGTATGAGGTGAAAGAAGTGAGGTCGAAGCAAACGCGGAACAATTCCATGCTTGAGGGCTCACTGCCGCTTCCCCAGCCGCGGTGGACAACGATGACGGAACCTAGTTGACATTTCTAATCAATACAATACCTGCAGTCTGGCAGCCCAATCAATCACTTCAACCACCGCTAGAGTCCTCTCGTCTTTCAAGTCTAACACACACACACACACCGCCAAAATGAGTTCAGACAAGGAGCAGCACCAAAACAACCCCACAGCGCAAGAGATGGAGCATACCAGATACGATGCCGAGAAGGAAGTCAAACGCAACCCCCACCCCGACTTCAAGAAAGTCGAAGCCTCGCGTCCAGACTGGCCAGAAGAGAACAAATGGCACTACACCAAGATCCGCAACCCAGACTGGAAGCTCGGCGATGGCGCCAACGACGGTGGTGAATGCCTCAACAAGGAACACATCGAGATTGACCCTTACGCCGAGGGTCGCCCCGCTGTCTTCAACTACAAGCTCTTGATCTCGGCCATCGTCCCCAGACCTGTTGGTTTCGTGTCGACGAGAAGCAAGGATGGAACCAGTACCAACTTGGCGCCTTTCTCCTACACACAGCTGGTCAACCATGACCCGCCTGTTTTCGTCATTGGATACGCCGGCGGCATGAGCCAAGCAAAGGACTCGTTGAAGAACTTGACAGAGACTGGCGAGTGTGTTCTCAACATAATTTCTGAGCACTTCATCGAGGCTGCCAACAGCACTTCCATCAATGCTCCCTACGGTGTCTCCGAATGGGCTTTGAGTGGCTTGACACCCGCACCCTGCACCCAGGTCAAGGCCAGCCGTGTCAAAGAGGCCATCTTCTCTGCAGAGTGCAAGTTGATGAACACACAAGAGTTTGAGAGCAGAGCCACTCCTGGTAAGAAGACTGGTGTCCTGGCTATCGTCGAGGGTGTCAGATTCTGGGCTCGCGAGGATGCGATTAACGAGGACAAGAACTTGCTCGATCCTTCCGTGCTCAAGCCCATTGCCAGACTTGGAGGTATAACTTACTCGCGCATCACAGAGGCCTTCGAGATCCCTCGTCCGGATTGGGAAGAGAACAAGGACTCGGTTGACAAGCTCGCAAAGCCAAAGGTTGATGGTCAATAGACGTAAACATAGACATACACACGGCGGTAGAATCAGTCATTGCCAAAATATCCCTTAAATTCTGTTCTCGACGACACTCGGATCTTTCCTAAAAACGTCTTACTCCCTTATCCATCTCGATCATAAAATATCTTGAAGACTCATATCTGCTAATTCCCGTTTCTCCTACCGACCAAACTCGTGTTCCTCATTCCTCTCAATCTCAAACCTGCGATAATCTGCATACGAATCGTGAAAAAAAAAAGGAAAAAACCAAATATGGTTTCCACTTAGAACAGAAAGCATTGCCCACATCCCCCCATACGCTCAGAGCATCAGCCTTCCGCCATGACAAAATTAGGGGACGGGTGTGCCCGAGGCGTTGCAGTACCCATCAGGATATGGATAGATATCGCAAGCATTGGCAGGAGTTTTGGTAGATGTGGTAGGTGGGGTCCATGTGGTGAATGTGGTGTATGTGGTGGATCTGGTCGATGTGGTCGATGTGGTAAATGTGGTAAATGTGGTATGGTTGATAGGTTTTGTCGGTTTGATAGATCTGGTCGATTTGCTAGGCAAAACGTCGCCAGGGGCGTCAGGTGCAACTTCTCGATTGGCAAGAACTTGGGGTTTGGAAGTGGTAGGCGCAACATAGCCAGGGTTGACGATTTCTGGGAACAGTGGTGGTTGCATATATGGGTTGGCGTTGGGTCCGACTTCTGGCGGCCAGTCGCTGGGAATGTCTGTGTAAGTGGGTGCAGCGACACTTGGGTGGATATTAGGTACTCCGGTATTTCTAACTGGAGCGCCTGCTGCGGACTGGGCTCGGGTAACTGTCTGTATGACCTCGGTGGGAGTTGTAGAGGCTGAAGTAGGTGTGTCTGTGATGTCTTTCCAACCTTCTTCGTCGTTCGGCTCCTCGGATTTTGACTTCTCAGCGGGTTGTGGTGTCAACGGGATTTCAAAATCAGTAGTGTATGGCGATGTGATATAGATGCGTGGCATGGATGGAGTTTCGGCCAAATGGTTTTCGCCACGACGGCTGATTTTTGATAGCTCGGAAAAAGACTTGTGGTCAAGTGCTGTAAAGATGTCAACCCTGGACATAGCTTTGTCCTCGAGGACTGCCTTGACGATAGTTACGAAGCTTGTAGCCTGCACAGCCATATGGCTTGCGAAGCAGGACAAAACAACAGTGGTGATTCTCATCTTTGGACGTTGACCTAAAGTTCTTTGAGAACAGGTGAGTTGAGGACAGATGGTAAAAGGCTGTTCATGTTTGCAAAGAATTTATGCTTCGTGCGAATGCAAAGAGTCATATCAAGGCGGAGCTTGAGAGGGTTTCTCGCGTGGCAGGTTGTGGAGGCGGCAGATGAGCAAGCATGTCATCCGAAAAAATCTGTTGATACGGGTATAAATCACTCCTCTTCTTCGTCTTCCTCAGCCTGCAGATCGGGGTTCAGGACTTGACCGATGAGCTTCATGGTCGCATTGAGTGGTAGACCGACGACGTTGTCATATGAACCGTCAATCTTCTCGACAAGGATGGCACCCATGCCCTGGATACCATAGCCACCTGCCTTGTCGGCACCTTCGCGAGTCTTGACGTATGCGAGAATGAGTTCATCAGATACTGTGGTCATGATCAGTACTGTGTAAGAGAATGATACGATGAAATGGGGTAAATGTACCTGCAGAGTCAAACTTGACGTTGGTCTCTTCGACGTGTCTCTTCAAAGCGTAACCTGGATCCATGGCACTCTCCAAGGGAGCCATACACACGACAGCTGTGTAGACCTTGTGCCAGCCACTATTCCTCAAGGCCTTGAGGACTGAAATGTGCTCTCTCTCGCTTCTTGGCTTCTCCAGAATGTCGCCCATGGGGCTCACAACAACCGTGTCGGCAGCAATGACCAGGGCGGGTTCGCCCTTCTCGGAATCAATCTCTTGACGGTAGATCAGGGAGCATTTTTGCTCTGCTGTTTGTAGGACGTATTCGAAAGGAGCGAGTGTCTTGCTGAAGTCTTCGGGAGCTGTGCAAGGGATGATCTCTAGGTCTCGCAGGCCAATTTGGTTGAGGAGCTGCTTTCGTCGTGGCGAGGCTGATGCCAGGATCACTCTCTTCCCACGGAGAGCTTGTAGTGCGGGAAGCTCAAGGGGTAGAGGGCCGCGGGCAATTTGTTGGCGGACAGGAGCGGGTGCGCCGGCGACGAGAGGAGTGTGTTCCGAGTCGGCATCGTAGGCCGGCGGTGGCTCGAGAGGCGTCTTCTGGTCGGACATTGTGCTTGTGGTTGTTCTGTTGTGTCGTAGGAAAATGCTGATGGACTTTCTTGTGCTCCTGTCGATGACTCGAGCCCGTTGTGCCGATCGACATCATCCCGCCCGCCATTTGATTCACCCCGCCAATGTCCCGTCTGTTGCATGTCTGTTCGACATATTCTATTGAACTATTTACAGCTATTTGATCCATTCCTCTATTGCTCCTCGTTCCTAATAAATGTAGCTCTGATCAAGGAGTTTAAACCAGTCTTAGCACGCTGAAACAATGGACAAGCTTCCAGATGAGATAGTACTTCAAGTACTTTCCTGTAATCGCACAAGCATCTGTAGCATGTAATCTAAGTACTGACATCTACTAGTCCTGCAAGTAAAAGACCTTGTCAAATGCCAATATCTATCTCGTCGCTTCCTAGAGCTATGCCGAGATGACAATCTTTGGAAACTAGAATGCTTCGATGCTTCACGAGCAGAGTCAAGACGCAGACGCCAACGAGTTGATCCTACAAACACCCAGCTTCATACTTTAAGATCTGCTTTCAATGAATTCTCCGGACAGCCATCACAGGCCTCTGGTCAAGATACTGCCCCTGGAGTATCGCCTGCTGTACAGACTCAGCGTGCTTTCGCAAACTGGGATCCTTCCTATGGAAATGAAATTGTCAACTTCTATGATGAGTACATTCACCGCCATGCTCCCATCAATATTGGCTGGCTGTCCATGCCGGGTGACGAGCCTCTGGAAGCCACTGGACTTGGTCTGATGCAGGATTCTGACAGCAACCCCCAGCACCTCGCGGCATCTTTGGACGACGGCAGTGTCTGTATATGGGATGTTCGACCAAGATATACTGACTCGGATCGTGTACAGGGGAGCATTGTAGGTAAAAGCTCTCCGGGCTTGCTTCTAGGTGGCTCTCATTCGGGTCAATCTCGTGATGAGGTCAAAGCAATCATGACAGAAACAGGTGCGGTCGAGTCTGTCAGCATCGACAACAATCGAGGAAGAGGCTACTTCGCTCAAAACAGTACTCTCGTCGAGATCGATCTTGCCACACTTCAGATCGTCTCACAGGAGACTTTTCCTTTTCCGATTGCTGCTCTGTCACAATCTCGCGATTCAAGTCTCGTTGTAGGCACCAACTGGACTATCCACATCCATGATCCTCGCAACAAATCAAGATCAGCTGTAAACCCTTCTTTGCAGTGCGAAATCATCGGTGGGCCGGCATCAAGTCAGGCTCTGCTCTCACAACCTGGACCTCTATCAATCCTAGATCGAGTGCAAGATGCATCCATCTGGGTTGCTGGCAGATTCACCCATCTCTTGAACTACGATCGCCGTTTCTTCCCCAAAGTACGCGGTACAGTGCACTCCGGCGGACGTATATCGTGTATCACAGAGAAACCCCACCCGTATGTTCCACGTTCCTTGAACTTGCTTCAAGATCCCACCATTTCAATCTTGGATGTGTATGCTGCAAAGACTGCTCCTGGTTCAACCATCTTGGCTGCAGGCGAGTACAAAGGAAAAGGCAGTCTCGAGTTCTACGGACTGGCACCTCCGAGTTCAGGATCGATGGTTACAGAGAGCTATCGAAATCGGCAGACAGCAGCTTCCACTCGGTTACTATCGGTGACAGCACATGGAAGTTCTACAGTATTCAGTGATGGCGATGGCAACCTTAAATGGGTTGAACGAGATGGCATGACGACTATCCGAACCTACAACATAAATGATGCCCATGAATCGCCATCCTTCAACCAAGCACAAAGTGCAGCTCAAGGACCAGACGACGAGCCATCCTCAGGAGACATTGTACAGAAAATCATGCCTCTGCAGCTTTCGACAAGCTCGTGGTCTAGCAAGAGGCCAGATGTCAATCAATCAGACCTGATACTCAAGACAGGCGACGGTCGGATAGGAGTGCTCGGATACGGCCACAAAACGTTATATGCTGGAGAAGAAGAGGAAGCTATAGTGGAGACTACTGAGGAGAGGGTCAGAAGAGATGCTGAGAAGCAATACCGAGAAACGCTAGGAAGAGCATTACAGAGTCAAGCTGACGAAGTGAGATTCATGAGAGGTTTAGGCATGGCATTCGGAATGAGTTAGGGTCTCTGGTAGATATCTGGACAACCTCAATGGTGTGACTGGCCCAAGCTCTCGAGCATTCGAAGCAAGTGAGGGGCAAAAGGCATCTCTTCTCCACACTCTCACGTTTGCCCCACCATCGAACAAACAATCCTCTATCGCCATCCGTTTTGATTTTAAGCATCGATGGGTCTAAGAATGGACGACATACACGCGCCGACGGTGGCATCAGGTCCCAGTAGCACACAAGCGAATGGAGCAGAAAGAGAGAAACTGTCGCTGCCAGAGCTCATCGCTGAGAAGGATCGCGTCTGGAGCGAGCTCAGTACGCTGGGCTCCGTCCTAGACAGTGTGAGTCCTGCCACACCGGAGAAGTGGTATGCCTGAGCTGACATGTTCGTCTGCAGCATGGAGTCAACATGGGTACCCCACTGACCACCTTCGACGGCTACCCTCGCCCCGACCTGGACATTGCCCAGATTCGCACCACACGCGCTCGCATCATCCCTTTGAAGAATGACTACAAAGACCTTATGGCTCGTATTGAGAAGGCCATGCACGCGCACTGGGAGAGCGCCGCAGCAGCACCTCCGCCAGTAGCAGCAGCACAGCCCTCAAACCAGAGTACCGAAACAACGGGAAGCTCGCGCATCGCACTAGAAGCGCCCTTTGCCAAAGTCAACAGTGTCGTCGCATCATCACCAGCCGCAACTGCAGGCCTTAAGCCCGGCGACAAGATTACAAGATTTGGAAATGTGGATTGGATGAATCACGACAAGTTGAGCAAGGTAGCCCAGACGGTACAGCAGAGTGAGGGCGTCGCTATCACAGTCAAGGTCATCAGGCCTGCAGCAGCAGGTGCTGCCGAGCAGAGATTGGAGATGCAGCTTACACCACGACACAACTGGGGAGGCAGGGGCATGTTGGGCTGTCACCTGTTGCCTCTGTGAGGACAGGCTAGGCAGCAATAGATCGAGACTCATTTAAAGAGAGACAAAGGTCGCTACGCAGTTGCGACAATGATACCCAACCTTGGTTCCAAGACAGCATAAGACAGCAACACCTCAGGCAGCAACACGCCATCGAATAGCGAAACGGCAGATGGCCGATGAGAGCACAAGCTAAGCTGTATACCAAGACAAGACAAGACAAGGCAGAGCATATGACAGCATTCTATGGCGTTTGTTTTCTGGGGAAATGGTATAGGGTTGGCATAATTGCAGCATTACAGCCTAATGCTTAGATATCAAATATGCACAGTTTTTCCCAATGAAAAGCCAGGATTGAAAGACCACAACACTGACATCACGATGCAGCTGGAGTCTGCTGAGATCGAACGGTGAGGCAGCAATAAAGATCGGACCAGGAGTTTGCATGCTGAAGAATTACTAAGACAGAAGACGGTTGGGACAGGCAGACAAGCCGGGGCGATAGACGCTGGCTGAAAGGGTGTATGAGAGACACGGAGTTGTGGTGAGCGGCGGGTGTGTGTGTTTGTTGACTGGGAAGCGGCCAACGCAGACGCCAAGGCCTTGCAAGTGAGAGGGAAAGGAAAGGGCAGACGCTCGGGCCATCAAAATGGGCTCGAAAAACATGATTGCCATCGACCGTCAACACCTCTTGCTCTTGTTCATCCACCACTCACCCATACCCACCTCTTCCGTCAGTTCCCTTGCCCGCCTTTATCAGCTAGCGTAGCACCCATCTCTGACTTTCTCCGCAGCCTTGTCGCTTTACTTCACACTAAACCGACATCACAACAATGGCTGAAGTTCCCACCTTCAAGCTCGTCCTCGTTGGCGACGGCGGTACCGGCAAGGCACGTTCATCTCCCTGTCTCGATCCCGCTCTGTCCAACGACTTGCGCATCGTTTCCATCCCTTCACTTTGAAAGAGCGACCCAAAACTGACTGGATATCCGCAAAATAGACCACCTTCGTCAAGCGTCACTTGACCGGAGAGTTCGAGAAGAAGTACATCGCCACTCTCGGTGTCGAAGTTCACCCTCTCGGCTTCACCACCGTACGATTCCCCTCCACCGCTCGATGAAATGCGCCGACAACTAACCCCTGTGACAACAGAACCTCGGCCAGATTCAGTTCGATGTTTGGGACACCGCAGGTCAGGAGAAGTTCGGTGGTCTCCGTGACGGTTACTACATCAACGGACAGTGCGGTATCATCATGTTCGATGTTACCTCGCGTATCACCTACAAGAACGTCCCCAACTGGCACCGTAAGCTTCAAACACCTCCCAGCCCCGCCTTTTCAAGGGCCTAGGATTTCCAGCCCCGCTAACATGCCCCACCCATAGGTGACCTCGTCCGTGTCTGCGAGAACATCCCCATCGTTCTCTGCGGTAACAAGGTCGATGTCAAGGAGCGCAAGGTCAAGGCCAAGACCATCACCTTCCACCGCAAGAAGAACCTCCAGTACTACGACATCTCTGCCAAGTC
>SWBJ01000487.1:0-31652 GCA_024195555.1 Aureobasidium sp. EXF-12298
GCATCCCGTCCGCTCTGCCATACATAAGCAGTTGAACGGCAGATTAGTACTACGGTGGGTGACCACGTGGGAATCCCTGCTGCTGTATGTTTTGCATTTGTTTTGTCTGCTGTCACCATATTCTTTTTCTCTTCGTTCATAACTTCGTTTGGATTGTGGTATGAAGTGCGTCTCGCTACGTCTGTACTCGCTCGAGAATACATCGCGATCGCTTCTGTTGAGGAACACACGATTTTTCCTCCTTAAACATACCGACCCAACGCCGACAACATCAACTGTTTCTCCCTATCGCTAAACATTTCTCTACGTTGTAGTGATCGTTGGTGGTTACTTCTGCGTTTGTGGTTTTGGATGATCTTTTTTCCATTCTAGACTCTGGTTCCAGGTCAAATCAATATATAGATAAATTTTGCAAGTGACGATCTACTCTCACAGCCTTATAACCTTCCAAGAATAACATATCTCCATGGTGATACTTCGGTTCTGTGTACAAGAAGATCGTTGCGGTGCGTTGAACCGACCTGGATACTGCCGTGCAACACAGCCATACCGTTTCTAGGTACTGCAAGACCGATTGTTCGACTCAGATGATCTCTTGATGGATGGGCTAGCCTGACACTGTGAGCAGAGCAGAGCAGAGCAAGTCCGACATCACGAATTTGGTCCAGAGTACATCAGTGAGGCTTTCGGGAAAGAGGTGTCAAGGCAAACCATAAGTGGACAAAATGTCAATCTGTTTGATCCTACCCAAGATATGTACATCCAGAAAAAAAGCCTTATGCACGTCATTTACATGTAAGCAAAGCAGGTACAGGCAATCCTTCACGTGAACGAGAATCAAACGTGCCAAATCAAACAATTAGGTGAATGGGGTTATTGAACAGCTGACACCCTTTGGCTTCTTATCCGCGCCGCTACCATATCTCGTCGTTCTACTCCTATATTATCCCCTATATTAAGACAGTATATATTCCTCGGGTCTTATAGAGATCTCTTTCGTCATCTCCAATATAGCAAGTTTGCGATTCGCTTATCGACAAGCGCTGAATCCCGTTTTTCAGGCCGCGAGACATTCAGATAGACAACCGTTGGAACGAGATTTCGTCCGTATATCCACCCAAACGGCTCACTATACCACGATTCACGGTTCTTCAAACCTTGCCATGCTTGCTGCTGTCACTGAACGTGGTGTATTCGTGCACACGCGCGGCACACGGTACAAACGGTTTGTTGGATAAAGCTCGTGAACATGCGAGTCATTTTAGCCACGAGCCGCTTTCGTGGTAACTCCTCTGCCACATTGTCACCACGTTTTGAGGCGCGGGAGGATTTCCATGGTATGTAGAGCGCCTCGCGAGTCATTATTCTCATATTGTATGAAGAGAGGTCTTTGGTCTGTATGTGCTGTTGGTGTTTGCGAACAGCAAAACTAACCGGATGTGGTACCTGTAGGCGAAACATCCATAGAGCGTGGCATCGTCGTCAGGTATGCAACACAAGACATGCCTCAGAGAACAATCAGGAGATGAATGAGTTTCCTTGCAAAGGACTGATCCACTTGTTCTTGCCTTTGCGTGCATTCTGCATCTCGACATAGAGAGCCGGATTGATGCCTTTCTTCTTGAGCTTGTGTATCTTTTCCACACTCAAGCCCGAGGTGTCAACCTCGCTGCTCGTCCATTCATTACTGGACTCGCTGCCACGATCGCTCATGGTCTCGCCTTGCCAAGGGTTGACATGCTGTGACATCTGATCTATAGATGTGCGTTTCATGATGCGAGGGATGCGTGCAGGTATGGTAGGTGCTCTGCTAGAAGCACTACCACCGGTCCCTGTAGATCCCCTGCTCGACGCCGGTGAGAGGGCATTTTGTGAACTTGCGCTCGAGCCCTGTCGCGAGGGTTCTTGCTGTATCGCTGGCATGGGTGTCTGCTGCTTCTCCTTGCCTTTGCTTCGAGATGTCACCAGCTTCAGTGGATTTGTAAGAGGTGCTGACCAGCGCTGTTGACGCTGAGCCTCCTTCACAGAGGAGGTGTTGTTGCGCGGATTCCAGCCTAGTTGACCATTGAGGGCAAAGTCAGATACTGAACTGCTCTCACTGTCTGCCAAACTGTATCTTCGGTCGCTGTCTGTTCCTGAGATTCTCTTGCTCTCGTCCTGTGTAGTTGCGGTACGCGTTGACCCTGATTTTTGACTAGAAGCATAGTCGACATAGGGCTTGTAGATGAGTAACTTTGGCGCAGAAGACTCTGCTACAGGTTGTTGACGTGCAACACTTTTTGGCGGGATGCTGGGAGATGGATCTACAACACTGTCTACCCTAGAATCTTTCGTCTGATTGGATGACTTGGTTCCTTTCGAACTCTCGGTATCCCTGTGAAGCAGTTGATGTCTCCGTGTCGATACAGGGGGCGGTGCAGCCTCGTCAAAGCTACTTGCCATCGAACTGGTGGTGTTCGTGCGTGCAAGAGGATGTGTACTCTGCCCGAAGGACAATGGGGTGGCCTCGTCGACACCCTCCCTGATACGAGCTGGCAGTGCCTGGGAATCTTTTCGAAACTGTTCTTTAGGAGATTTTGTGTCTGGAGGCGTAGGGAAATCTTCGTAGATGCTGTCACCCCTTGAGCTATTGAAGGTACTGAACTCGTGATTGAAGACTCCAGATTTAAGGGCGCCCTGTATTGCAGGCGGTGTGGCCTCGTCAATACTGTCCCGTTCTATGCTGTCCCTCGGCAATCGCATGTCTCGCAGATCTGCGTATGTCCTGATTGGAGGTGGAATAGCGTCGTCGATACTCTCCCCTCCAATACTTGCTCCATCTAGACTATGCCGTGGAGTGTTCTCTTGTGTATATGTGATGAATGACGGTGCAGGCGTCCTGTCACCGTCATCATTCTCTTCCTCGTCGACATTCTTCTCTTCGTGACGTGGAGTAGAACCGGTCTGAACAGGTTCAGACAGAGTCGGACGATTGTTCGGATCGTATTCGGGAATAGGACCAGCCTGACTGCCAAAGTTGTACGAAGTGGCCTCTACAGGACGTGGTCGCGAGAAATTCGGGCGCGAAAAGTTGAGAGGAGAAGGTTTCAGCGACGTATTCGATGAAATGGCAGAGAAGGCAGAAAAAGGCGTTGGTAGGAGATCGTTCGAGTATGCCACTGGCATCAAACCAGCAGCAGATGGGCCTCTCAAGTCCCCATGGTCGTTCTCTCTAATGGACTCATGGTCAGATAATTCTGCCGGCAAGAATTCACCTGGCAACTCGGCCACTGGTGGGACGTCTCCCGGCAGCTCGTATACTTGGTTCATATGCGACATCAAGAGATTGGGTGAGCAATGTTAGCAACTGACATGATTGCCAGCAGAGTCAACAGGAGTGATTCTTCGTCCTGACTCCGTCGATAGGGCTTGCTATGCCCATTGGTGTGCATACATGAAGTCGAACCCATGTCCGAAAGTACGTCATCAAGATCTCGCAATCATCACCATCGTCCGGCCAGCAGTTGCAGGCCGAGCCGCACATTTAGTCTATCGATCCTTGGTGCCGGTCACCTCATGTCGGAAGACGCATAGAATGTACAAACGGTCTAGTGCATCTTCTTGGGCTGCATCCTGCTGTGCTACTTGTACGACTCGGCCTGCCGCGACACCTGGCGTTTTTTGGTTCCCGTACTTGCGTCACTTAGCTAGCCGCTCCAAGCCTGTGGCAGCGTCTATTGCATTCTAGACATCACTGGCACTGCACTGTAAATTGAAGCCATGCATCTTGAAGGAGTTGGAAATATTGTTACAATTCTTTGGCTGCCTCGTAAGGTCGAGCTCTCGTGTCGCAAGTAAATAAGTCAAAACCAGCCATCGGCCATAGTCTTTGTACAAGACCCACTACCTGAGGTCTGGAAGGGCCAGCTCATGCTGGATGTCCGGCCGTTCGATTCGTCGATAAGAATCACAAAACCCATTTTGCTAAAGAAAAATGCCAAAAGTCCCATCATAGGAGCACTCATGCTCCCTGGTCTCGAAAAGATCCCCGACGCCTAACCATGATTGTAAAAATTTTAATGCACTCGCTGCGTGACGTGAAACATAACGGTCATCAGGATGAACTCTAGTTCATGAGAGAAGTCCTCCCAATTGACCTCATGTGGTGTGAAGGTCGAAGCCTGGCTGGCTTCTTTTCCTGGAAGGCTTCCAGCCGCTCAAGCGACCCAGCTTCTTCCAAGCACCGCTATCCCTATGCGTTCTCGGACTTCCACTGATGTCGCTCATCGGCGGTGTGACTGGTGGGGTCATCGGACAATCGTTTATCGGCGATCCACTGCTACCAGAATCGTCGGTAAGTCCAGGTCCTGAGTAAATGGCATCAGATGCACTGCTCGTGGTGCTAAGAGCGGCTGATATTGAGTGAGATGGAGCTGAGCTGGTAGGGCTGAGCTTGGTAGAGAAACGGTTGCGAGAGAGGGCAGTGGTGAGAGCTGAAGGTGCAGACTTGCGGTTGTTCAGAGAAGGAGGTGAGTAGGAAGAAGCGGAGAACTCGACGGAGCTAGCGCTGAGTGGAGGGGGGCTACCTCTCGACGAGTGGCGGCTGCGACGACCAAATCGGGATGCCTTCTCTTCGACAGGCGTTGTCATGCTCTCGTTTGAGTTGTTAGGGTAGTAGGGGCTGACGGGTGTAGGTGATTGAGGGTATACGCTGTTGAGGAAAGGCACAAGGACCGACTCCTCCATCAACTCGTAAGTCTTGGAGACAGCGGGCTCAAGCACCGAAGGCTCCGGAGGAAGAGTGTTTGCGGGCTTGTGTCCTAGGATGGGATCACGGACTTGCGAGGGAAGGTTGACCTCACGCGAACCGTTGGGCTGGATGTAAGCTTCCATCAAACGAATCCATAGTTCCTTGACATAGTTTGCATCGTGTTCCGTTGGTTGGCCAGGGACAGGAGCCTTGTTCATCATTCTGTGGAAGTGCTTCTTGTATCTACCTGCATCCATAGTAAATTCCAGTGTTTCCAGACAGTGGTTGTTGGAGAGATATGCCATGAAAGCAGCGAGGGTCCAAGGTGCAGGTGCTGTGTTCGCGAGGATCTCACGAAGGTTTGGTCTCCTCGGGCAGAAAGGTGCGGTTTCCGATGACATTGGCCGTGTGGACGACGTTGCTGAGGTGGGGGCAGATGCTGCCATGTGAAGACTGATAGGACGGTGTTGCTGTGGTGCCTCTTCGGCAGACATTGTGGCTTCGTCGTCGGCGTCACAGTCGGTGGTGGAAGAGTATACGGCGATTTTTGCAGAGTGGGCAGAATCGGTTTGGAAGTGTGTAGGTTTGCGCGAGCTCATCACGCTGCCCCAGAAGCCGTTGCTGCTCTTGCGACGGGCTCCAGCAGCGGGGTTGCTGTGGGTTGAGTCTGTAGTCAGGGTGCCAACGGAGGCACGCTGGTGCTCAAATATAGGCGCCAGCTTGGAAGTGGAGTGGAAGAGTCAATCTCCCACGAGTTTCTGGCTTGTCTTGTGCTGCGGTGAATCAGGGCCGAAACATGAACCAGAAGCAAGGTGTTGTCGTGAGTTCTGTTGTCGTGTCTGACGTCGACTGTCGTGGTTACGCTTATGCACGTCGTGTCGCACAGCTGGCCTAGAATTCGACAGGGGGATTTCCTTGGTGACGGGCAGCTGCAGAAGTATATCGAAGTGCGGTAGAGAGTAGGCGGCGGCAACAGAGACAGATGATAGAATATGGCGTGGATGTCGAAGATTCAGAAGGCCGGTCGTCAGAGATTCGAAGATTGAGTCCGGGGAAAGAGCGAGCGACGGGCTTTTGGTCGAGTCGGTGGTTATGGTGATAAAGTATTGGAAAGAGCGAGTGGTCTGCTGTAAGTTGATTGGAAATGTATTGGTCGATTAGAGCGTGATCGACGAGCCGCGGGCGGGGTTTTGCAGCGAGAGGGCAAGAGTGAAATCGAGAAAAGAGGGAGGACGAGACGAGACCGGATGGGTGTGTGAGGTGATGTGGTGCGCTCGGCGCGGGAGAGGGAAGGTACTCTCCTCTTGTTCCATCTTCCATGTTTCCACGCTATTTTTTCTAGCGCGACGCTACTTCCCCATCCGGCATCGGGCTATGTCACTAAACTGCGCCTGCCTCACGCTAAAAATTTGTGGATTGGAACTTTGGTCCATTCCTTTGTCCGCCATGCTGCACTCCACTGCACTCATGCTCTGTTTTCTTTGATCCCCGAACGCCGGTCGAATCTTCTGTTTGTTTGACCATGCCCAAAGAATGAGACAACCGGGCGTCGCCAAATCACCGATGGACTTGCTTTCGCAGTCCCCTTTCTGCGCCATCTCACCGCCAGCGGCACTCGTAAACAGAGTTGCGACCCATGACTGTCAATCTGCGCATTGTTTGAACTCTGTTGTAGTTCTTTACGACGATCTCTTTCTTCTTCGGTAACCGTTCTCTTAGTACGGCTGAGCCTCGTCGCCGAAGCTCTGTACGTCCGTAACACCTCACATTCCGTCCTCGAATGTGTCGACGTTTGGGACAGCGTGAAAGCTCGAGCACTCTCAAAGACCCTTTCCCGTTGTGCTGAACGTGAGAAGGGGGCATGTATCATGTCGATCATCCCACGTCCATGCCAGTGTCCGTTGTGCATCCACTGTGCTCAAGTCGATCTTGTTCGTGCTCGCCTTTCAGTGCAGCTTTCTGGCTGCAAGTACCATTCATTGGTCGAGCTGCTCGAAACACGGCCAAGTTTCGAAGCATTCTTCTTCTAGAAGGGCACAAAGAGCCGAAGCTCAGGTTCGGTTTGCGTGCCACACGGATAGCCATCTCCGTCATTACTCCCGACCGGCGTTACTGTCGGCCCCCAGCAGTTTAGTTTTTTTTACTTGTGCCTTTCACCAGCAATTAATTATTTTCTTGTTGACATAGACTTCTCGGTCAACGCAGGAACCACTTTCTGCGGTTGACATTGTTCGCACGGTTGCCTACTGCAAACAGTGCCAACCAAGATCCTCGACTTCTCCGGAGCCCGGCTGATTGGACCTCAGCGTGGCGACCAGTTGCAGAAACAGTATTATTACAAACAACGGCGGCGGAAGATGGCGACAACCTGTCTCACTCCATGTCTAACTTCTTATCTCCTGTTTATGTGTCCTTTTTCCCTCGTATGCGAGAGACCTCTACATCACTGCTGCTGGTCATTACGTCCGTAGGTCGCTGATCTTTTGCTCTTCTCTTCGCATCGGGCCCGGGGGTCAGCGGCCAGCAGCAGCGTCGTATCTTCCGCAATGCGCCGTTGTCCTTGTCATTCTCCCTTATTTCAGATTATGCAATCTGCTCCTGGCATCTTCAAACCAACGCGATATGTTTTGACAGGCGCCGGAACGAACTTAGAAGCTGGATACCTTGGTACATCTAAGTCAGAGGTTAAGGGGCGGCTTGCAGAGGTTCCATCGCAAGGATATCAAACGCTTGCCTCTAAGTTTAACTTATTTTACTCGCAAACCTCGGAGTATGACTCCCAGTGAGCATTTGCACATCCGGCATCCGCTCCCTCTGTGCGTGCGCTGCTTGCTCTCGTGCCCTTTGACCAGTTATGACGATCTAATTGGCGTGATTGGTTCGGCATACGTCTCGCACTGACTCGTCACCCGACACGCAAATCCCTTGAGACAACCACTGATCCGTGGTTTCCTGGACTTGAAGAACGTGCTTCCTACACACAGACAAGCTTCTCGTATCTCACTATCTCTCTCGATCGCCGATGGTGACTACTGTCAAAGAATCGTGGAGGACGACGCAAAGACACCAGAAAAGCCTCCACAAAAACCCCTACACGTGCTCGCGTCTCACCTTTGAATGCTGACTCTCGAGCCTGAAGTCGTCTCCAGCGCTGCCGTGTCCAGGTCCCAACCTGCGTCAGCAAGCCTTGCTTGGACCTTTCCCCAGTCCTTCCTCACAGCCACAAGTGTGCGTCGAACTGCATCCATGGAATCCTTCTCACCTTCAGAACCATGTTCCGCCTGCCGCACGAGAAGCAGGGCATGATACCAGGCCTTCAACTGGCCCGCGGTGTCGCTGCCCTTCTTCAACAAGATGCAGGCCGTGTCTGACGGGCGTTCCAGGTAGACGATGTAGCTCTCCTCCTCAAACAGATCCAACAGCTGCATTAGCCGCCCGTCAGAGAGGTTAGTTGCTTTAGTCAGCCCGTCGGTCTTTCCCAAACGCTTCAACAGTTCAGAAGCGGGGACTCCTATCTTGCAGTAGCCCAAGCACTTGTCGTCTGCATCGCGCAATATTCCATCACGTTCGAAAATTCGCTCCTTGGCTGAGACTTGCTTGGGGCTCAAGACGCGATCGTGCTTATGCAGACATGCAAAGACGATATTGGCGCGTTGACGGTTCAGGGTGCGCATGCAGACCGACTTGACCGCCATGTAGTTTGTCGCAAGGTGCAACATCAACAGCAGCAGCAACGTCGTCCAAGTCGCCAATGGCGTATAGATAACTTTTACCACAAGACAACCGACCAACATGCCAACCAATGAGATGACAGTTTCTTGGCTCGAATCTTTCTAGAAGGCGGCAGTACCAAGATTAGCATTGCGCTCGCGAGAAAAGGAGATTAGGTTCTTGTTCGTTTCAAGAATTGATATCTTTGGTGGCTGAAACTTACAGCATTGAGCTCTCCCAGATTTCCCCATCGAGCAAAGTGAGCACTGAGGCTTGCTTTGGAACTGCCAGCAGCAACACCGCATAGCGATCTCAAGACGCTGGCAGATGCTAGTACGAAGACTCGCATTGGTTTCGGAAAAGCTGGCGATAAGCAATCCAGAACCATAGCAGCATCATTGAATATGTCAGCCTACGCACGAAAGAAAGAATAATTAGTCATGTTGCAAAGAATACGAAGTGCCAGCAAGAAAGGCAGCCACGTGAAAAGGGTCTCAGAGCACACGCATTCTGCATACCATCAACCGGTAAAGTTTACATTCCGGCTCCAAGCAAGTACCGAGACGCGATGCGAACACTATGGTAGCAACTCTGCCACAGGAATCTTGCAAGATCGAAAGTAAGAGCGCACCGGTAGCGGATGCCGAGGCATCACCCACGCCAACACCTGATGTACCGGTTCAAAGATTAGCTAACTTTCGTTCGTTAAGGTCGTTCGTTGATATGTCTCGTTTTCCAAATAGAAAGTTGTGTGTAGCGAGTGGTTATGACGTCCGTGGAGGCTTGACATACGACGGAGCGAGAGTCCGTTTGGTGAGACAAAAGATAAAGACAAAAATAACGACTGACCTTCAAGCACTGCCCTGGAAGCTAGGAGACCGGCAATCGAACTGAAAAATGCTTGTAGAGAATCCTGTCTCTCGGGTTAATGGCGCTTCGATACGGTCGTATGGTATGATTGCTCGTACATAGATTTGATATCTGGAGTGTTGATCAGTGTTAATGCTGCGCCTATGACCCTGGTGTATGATGCGACATACGACAAATAGTCTCCAGACACGGAATGAGGATACCCGGCTGGTAGAAAAGTATCAAGCAGTGTCTTGAGTAATCCTTGGGTACTCTCAGGCACCCGTAGAAGTAGTGAGTCAATGGTTTTGTGAGAGTTTCGAGTGTGCTTACGATTTTGTCTATCCTCGTGACGTCTCCTTTGGCACTACTCGTCGGTACGTATGTCGCAACAACGACACCTGCCTCGTCTGTTTCGGTCAATTCGAGTGTCGAATTCTTTGACATTATGGCGCAATAATAGCTCGTAGTGAGTGGTTCAATAGACACGGGATAAGTGCCCGTCATCTCGTGAAGCACAAGGCACGAAAGCGGAGGCGTCTGTTGCCGCGGTCATTCTGAGCTGAAAACAATCGTAGCGATACGCGAACTGAACCACGACAAGCCGAATCTACCTCAACATCAGATGGCTCTTACGTTACCTGTTCTGGGCAACTTGCTCGATCACTCCAGTCTTTTCTATGGTCATGTCCTTGCTAATGCACGTGTGAAAGCGAATATCACCACCCACTCTATTTGGTGATCAGTCGAAGACATCGAGAATATTCTTCGAATCACGAATCGACCTCGAGTTGTCATCTTATCTGCTAAGATGTAAGCACTAGATCTGAGGCAGACACAAGATGCATTAGCAGTGCGCCATTCACGTTTGCAGCCCCTGTAAGCACGTATGAGAAAGGCCGAATCCTGTCAGCGCAGTACCGACACCACGGATGCACCAATCAGCCTATCCATCCTTCGAGCCTTCCTTTTGCCAAACAAGTCACGACACCGAACTGCACTTGACTCTTGTCCAAGGAGTGGACTCCCTGTCAGCACGATCGTTCAGTAGCAGCTGCCGCCTCGCGTCAATCCACAGCCAACGACTACGGCACCTGCAAACACAGCTGCTGACGTGCGCACGCCGACCGCATGTCCATGGGGTTTCCCAAACCTGAGCGGGCTCTCAATGTGCGGCTCGATTATGACTAACAGAAAATGCCTCGAGTCTAGGGCACAAAAGAGACGGATGACAAGCCCACCGATACCAAGAAGCCTATCGATGCTCGGCAACCTGCCGTTGCTGAGAGCAAGTGCCAAAAAGTCTCCTCACCATCTTGTGGAGTCTCATTTCGGTCGTGATATAGTAGGCACAATCGATCAAGTCCCACTGAAAATAACGATGTGCCCTGCTCAACTTCTTCCCCTCCAGCTTCGTCCACAACATCTCGAGGGATGGATTGCCAACATCGATGTCGTTATTAGCGACGTGCAACCTGGAAAGGTCATCAGAACAGATCCTCTCGAGGTAAATCTCATAGGCTTCATTGTTAGGACATGTCTTTGTGCCGTCAGTCATGGTAGCCAGCGGGCGCTGAGCTTCAAGAACCTTTGGTTAACCTTTCTCTTCTTATTCGGCGATCCATCGAGCACCCACTCCTTCTCGATATCCTCCTTCTTTATAAGATCAAACAGCTCTCCGTCTTCCTCTGTGACTTCAAACTCGATGCAGGCGAGTTCGACTAACCCATCCTCGCTACTGCCATCACGAACCTCGGTCCTAGTCATCCCTCTCAGCTGTTCGCTGCAGCCGGAGACTTACCCTCTCATCTGATTATCAAATTTTACGGCCTCGACAAGGATATGACTATCCATGGCATTCAGGTATCTGTCTTCGTCGACGGGCCCTTAAGCAAAGGTCGCATTCAAAGACCTGGTCGTCCTGTCAGTTAGACCTTCGAGGGCGAGTTTCATGACAAATCGGCAACTGAAAGAGAGTCTGCGCTCAAGACCTTTGTTGTAGGTCTTCAATGCGAGGGACTTGCTCTCAGTCTTCGTTCTGTAGCTGATCGCGGCAACTGGCATGATGAGATCATTCACTAGATCACAGATTACGACAAAACTGCAAACTGGAGGTTAGAAGAAGATGATTTCAACGATGGAAGGAACTCTGTGAGAGCAAAGCAGATTGTCGAAGAAATGACTAACCACGGGTTTTAACGTATGGCTAAGAAGTAGTATGGTCCTCTTCCCAATTAAATAGGTATGCGCTCGCAATGTATGTCGAGCGTAATCGATACTTACGTTTCATGGTTGTAAGTATGGGTTTTGTGTACAGTTTCGATCGCTCCTTCCTAATATGACCAGCAACCTACGGCGGCCAACTTCACAACATCCCATCTCCAATCGTCAATCACATCCTCCAGCGATCCTTCCCCTTCTGCCATGAAGCTTCTGCCATCGAGATTCTCTATTACACGTCTTCACCGTCACTCTTCTCGCATTGTCGTCCTTCAACTCTCTGCTGTCGCCGCCAGTGTGTCCTTCGCCGTAGTGGCATACAGTCGAGGATGAACGACCCAGGATTGACGGCCGAAGAGCGAGAGGCAGCGTGAGTCGTCAGTGGCTGATCTCCGCCGGTATCTGCTAATCTTTGCAGTGCGAAGATCCATAAAAGAACAAAGAAGGGTCTTTTGGCCAGCCACCGCTACCTGGCCCGCAGCAGGTCTACGTCGACGGTCTCAAGAGAAGGGGCATTCTTGTCCAAGATGGTCGACCAGTCCTCTATCATCTTCAGCAATCGCCGTCTCTACGTACCGCTCCAGTGTTGACGACTGTTCCGACCAACCCTACGCCCATTCACTATCCGCAGGAGGAGCGTGACTTGGACACATCGACCGATCAACCACCGTCTCCACGTACCACTCCGGTGTTGGGCAGTTCTGGATTGAGATTGGTGACACCAAACGACCTCCATGCTTGGTTTGAGGTCCCACGCCAGCACTCAAAAGAATACCAGGAATGGGGCGAGGCTGTCGCAGAACAACATTCGAGCCCGATCATCCCGATACTCAGATACAGTAGAATCGAGAATTCGAGGGGCGTCGAAGTCTTACGCCGAATCTCAGAGGTGGTACTTGCATGGAGCCGGACATTTTGATGTGGTCGTCTGATGCCTCCTAGAGTTCAGTACCCTTTCAGCTGGTATCCATATTCACAATACGAGGAATTCATCGAAGCTGCCATTAAATATACAAGCCATCGACCTTGTGTTTCGCAGAAAACTCCTTGACATCACTCGCCAGACTCATCTTGTCTGCCTCGATGCAATCAATGTGTCGTCTTGTACGCTAGGTAGCGTATGACACCATATTGTCCTCATCGGTACAAGCACCGACTCTATCACTAGCAATCTCTCGTCGAGGACGAGACTCACCAACCAGCATTCTGGCATATGATTCTCCCTGGCTATTGTGATACTGGATGACACTAACCACGCCAACATGTACACCGTTACTCCTCCTACAGGAAAAGACCTGCCTTGTCCATGGTGCATATTCTCCGTTGATCTGCTCGCCATGATGTATGAGGCAAAGGTACACGAGATGAGTCCAGAGATCCAAAGGTCGCAATTCTCCGCAGACCTTAGCACCCATTACGAGAATGTGATCACCGCCTACAAGCTGTAATAGTCCCAGTGGCATCTACCGCACTTGACTCTTGTCCAAGACTTGTTCTTGAAATGTGTTTGTCATCAGATATTGTGCCACGAGCCCCTAGTATATGTTAGTCACGAATATCACCTCTTGCTTATGCCCATATCGAGCACAAGATTTCCAAACCCTAATGTTTGATTTCAAAGCAGGAAGAGAGAGGGGTATACCAGCCCCTTTTGGGCCAAGTGAACTACTGTACCCTTGAAGGACATGTGACTGAACACAGACTCAAGAAAGTCGGCTTTCTGGATATGAATCAAAGTCCGAAAGCCTCACTGCGCCATGAATTGTTATATCAGGATCGGACTTTTCGAATTGTACCTCGGACAACCACTTCTCGGACCGTGACAGACTCTGTTATTGTTTTACTCCTTATAACATCACCGGACTTTCTTACCTAGATGGTGTCAAAAAGGCCAAGGCAAGAGGAAGGGAAAGAGACAAGTGAAAAGAGAAATGTACTTCGTCAGCCAAAATGGCCAACCCATCAATATTACGTCCTTTTGATTTTGTATCGCTCAAAAACGCCTAAGAGTGAGAAGGTGATCGTCTACAGAATATCTAGTAGCTCTTTCTATTCCTCCCACAGTCATGAAGAGTATTTTTTGGTCGTGATTAGAAAACCCTTGTGGTGCCACTCCGTACAAGCCGTCTCGCAGGAGGATTCTCTCCCCGGATCGCGGTCATTGCTGACCTCTATGCGCGTGCCTTCTATGATTGTTGAATAACGATGATAGGTTCCCTCACACTTCCCCCTCGTCCTGTTGTATCGTGGCGTACTACGGCCAGAGTGACTTGTGTTTGTGCCCCGCTGTCAGCTTCTATTCATGGTTACACTGAGTATGCTTCTCCTCTATTCAGCTTCACATGTGTTTTCATGCCTCATGCGGCATTTCGGTAATGACCTCCGGTTTGCTGCTCATAGGTGGTCCGGCTGTATTCGCCATACCCATCATGGGCATCGGCGTACCGTTACTGTGCACGTTTCCGGACATTGACATCGGTAGTGGTAGCGGTTCATCTCGCATGCAAGTTGTCTCGAGCATGTTTGTCCATTTGCCGCTCGTCCCTGCGTGGCTGTGCTTCAGATGTTGGCGGAAGTGATCTGCACGGAAGAACTTCTTTGCTTGGTTGCATTCGCCGAATTTGTGTGTTTGCAGGACGTGGTCGCGTCGGTGGTTCCAGTCCGGTGGGTTGGGAAACTCGTCGCCGCAGTAGCCGCAGGTGTCCGTTGAACCATTAGTGCTGGGCGATGTGTGGAAAACTGTCTCGATTGTGTTAAGAGCTGCACACGACCAGGAGTGACGGCGTAGATGTAGAGAATTCTGGTGTCGCTCCGCTTCGTTCTTGTTCTTGAAGCGGTTTGGACAATAGAGGCAGGAGTATTGCTTTTCCATGTGATGGGCTCTGGTTGTACATTGTCAGTAAGCACTTGGAAAATGATCGGCGACCACTCAAGACTAACCTCAGGTCATCTTCGCTAGTAAACTTCTTGGGTTTCTTGGGACAGCAGTCGCATATGAAGATACCTTGCACGCCCGGCAAGCTATTGTGACGTGATGGTGGCGCACTGTCGACAGGAGTATGGAGAGCATTATGAATGGGAGTGTCGGACATTGTACGCGTGTACGGCGGCATGATCTGCTGAGGCCCAGGACTGTGGTTGTTCAGGGGCTTGGCATTCATGTATCCCATGGCACCGAGTTCCGGATCGAGTATGGCAGGCGACATCATGCCAGGTGAGATGCGGCCAGAAGCATAGCTTGTGGCGCTGCTGGAGACAGATAGCGTGTACGACGAAGCCAGAGAGCCGTTGCGAGGGTTGTATGATGAGGCAGAAGATATTGAGCCATGATGACTCGGCGCATACCTCGACGCCGACATGGATGGATTACGATTAGGGTGTTGTTGTGAGGAACGACGAGTGTATAGGTCACCGCCGCCTGGGGCGCTACTGACGGAAGAGCGATCTTCGCGTAACAGAGAATCTCTATGCGGCGATGAAGCGCGTCTCTTCATGCCGGGCTTAGCACCGAGCTGGAATTCGTTGCGGTCGTTGAGATTCAGGTCCTTCATCTGCTGACCATCCTCTGTAGAAAAGTCCTCATTCAGGAACATGGACTGGTCATAACTGCCACGATGCGATGAGTTGTCGTCAAATTGAAAACTCGAATGGCGCAGTGCTGTTGGTCGGGTGTTCTCCGGATTGAAGTTGGGATTGCGGAATGGACCGGGCGATGCAGCACTCGAGACAGACCACCTAAAGGTAGAGCTGTCGACCGAAGGATGGCGCCTCTCAGACTGAGAAGCTGATGAGGTCGAGAGATGCCTGGCCGGGTTTTCTGTGCCGGACTCGGCAGCTCCGGGGGATACAGCTCCTGAGGTTTCCGGCCCGCCTGAAACCGAAAGTCTATTCGGCGTATTCGGACCGCCGATTTTGGAGAGCAGATTCCTGTCGTATGCCTGGGACGAAGTGCTGAGCGATCTCTGTTCCAGTTGTCGCTCGCTTTGTAGTCTGTGGGATGGGTTGTCAGTATTGGCAATTGGTCAACAAACGGTGCGTGGTCTTGTCTCAAAGAGCCGAGGCGTTCAGCGGGTCGGGCTGCAAGCGAGCAAAGCCGAAAAACGCATCAACAATCAACAATGTTATTGCACATTAACAGTCGTAATGATGAGTTTTTCGAGCATGTGACGGACGCTCAAGGACTCGACCGATTTGAAATGGCTACGCGATCATTTTGACACGAAGGAAATGGCAGATTAACGCACCTATAGCCGGATAGTTTGGCTTCATCGCTGTCGCAAGGATCGATCATGGCCTCCGAGTTGCGATGCGACGGCGTGACGGTAGACATGGAGCTGCCTCGCCGGGAAGCATCTGCTTCATGGTGTTGTGAATGTTCGCCGCCTTGGTCGTGCGGGAGCGCCTTGTTGCCGCCCAGCAGACTCGAGCCGGGCCTGACTGTGGCGGCCTTGCCAAAATCGGTCCAGTGCTGATCGAGGTATTCCTTGTTGAAGAAGTTCCATTCTTTCTGCTGCGCTTGAGGCGTCAGGTCTTCGAAGAGGTGCGTGGGCGGCGGCAATGGCGGTGGCACCGAGGGAGAGTCTTGTGCGGCATGCGGGATGGACATCGGCGACGCCGGCGCATGCAGTGGCTGCTGCGGCGAATGACGGGAGTTGGACGGCGGAGTACGGTAGCGAGGGTCGTGACAGTGGGAGTGAATGCGAATGGAAGGAGTTCCGTCCATGGTGGACAGGCGCGCACAACTGTAAAGAGCGTTTCACCGCCGACAACTTGGCGAAGCCGGTGCTCGTAGGCGTTGACAACTGCCGCTGCGAGTGAGGGAGAGGGGCACCACCTGAGGACGCAGCCGACACTGGACAGTCCGAGTCAAAACACTGACACACACGCGATTGAGTCCCAAGAAGAGTAAGCTGATGCTGAGGAAAGGAGTCGAGCATCACCGACTCCGGATACGCATAGACGACTCGGCCTCCTGCTTGTGCGTGTGCTCGATTCACGTCGCTCCCATCAGCCCTATGCATCAAGACGCAGGCGATGCTCTCCGCTGCCTCCTTGTCCCTTGTCACCCCCCTCCCAGCAACAAGAGCACTCAGGCATCAGCCATTATTGCTTCTTGTCGATCTCGTAAATGCTATGCCTAGCTGGGTCTGGAACGCGCCTGCTCCACTCAGGTTGTCAGGGTCTCTGCACAAGACCGTAACCTTTTGCTTGATGGTCTTCTAGAAATTCTACTTTGCTGTCCGTCGTGCACTACTGTGTGTCACGCAGCACTCACCCGTTCTCATACGACCGCCAGCTGCTCTGCGATACGTCCGTACGGAGTACACGCACACACCTCCGTACTCAATCTGCTTTGCGGGCATGGCTTCGACCTTCCACTGTTCCAGCCGTCCTAGTAAGCAGAGTCCGAGCGTCTGAGGAAAAATAGGCCGAACCTCCTCCAAACTTACTCCTTGGCACCATTATGGGGCATCTCCGATACGTACAACCCGAGGGAACAGGTGCTGCCTGCTAGAGCCCCGTTTCCATGCACCTTCGCCGTTCCTTGTTCCCACTTAACTTCTGCCATGCCCCACGTTTTGACTTTAGTTACATGAAAAGAGGCACGCTTCATGCAAAAGAATTCCCCTGTGTTTGCTCCATGTAAAAGAAATCGCCTTGGACTAGTCGCAGGCAGCATGTACCCGAATAACACAGGCGCTGGAGTTTCCCATGGAGATGTCTGTCCTTTGATCTCCCTGATCTACTTGTACTTATCTTCAAATATAAACACTCATGGTACTTGCGGTAACATAGCCATGTAACCTCGTCCCAGAGCCATGTCTCTACTCCTGGTCCCAAGCCGCCTTATGCCCTACGAACTCGACATTCAAGCCACTTAATATAACCGGCTGAATGCCAAAAAAGTTACCCCCACGCGCTGATGCCAATAATCCAGCTCTTGGTATTTTGGGCTCTTAATGCCTTCGTAAATGCTAGTAGCTGCTGTCTGACCGCCACGGATTCATACATATACCACGTCCGTACAAGCGTGATGGCAAAGCTTGTCCCATGGCTTGCATCAGGCCGTCAATGTTGGGAGACCATGATCCATTCTGACTGGGCCAGACCTCCTGTGCCGCTGCCTGAGGATGGAAAGAGCCGCCGCCCCTGAGACGCAGTGACCAAGGGGGGCTTGGAGAATGGTCGAGCAAGGAGGTTTTTCAAAAGAGCTCGAGACAAGCATGCATGCTCAACGGCGATATCGGTGAACGACCGGAGAACTTGGAAGTTTGTACCGTGTTCCATAAAGTTGTGCTAGACGCCAAGCCGAGATATGCAGCGTCCTAAATTGTCCATCTTGTGGCGGCGACCTGCTTGCTGTGAGCAAGCATCCAAAAGAGAATACCATTTCGTTCGCCTTTCTAAACACAAGTGATACTCTAATCACCACGATCACAACACCATGTCGTTACTTGATAAAGTGCCTGGCGATCTCAAGCTCTATATCGGAGGGTGAGTAAAATCTGATCTTTCTTGATAAATTCTTTTCGTGGCAACAGTTGAAGAACAATCATGTCCTCGATGTGTCTTGGATCTGACAAGAAACGAAGAAGAACTTTGAGCAAGGCCTTTCTGACCTCTTTCCAGTATCTTCACTTTACGCCGCAAAGATCAACTCGCTGAGGCTGGCGTCACACATGTACTGTCTGTGTTGAGACTTCCTCTTGAAGAGAAGCTTTTCGAAGGATACAAGCATATGGTCGTTGAAGTCGATGATGTCGAAGACGAGAACCTGCTTGAGCACTTCCCAGCGGCCACTCGTTTCATCGAGGAAGGTCTTGCGTCAGGCGGTGCAGTTCTTGTACACTGGTAAGCCTTCTCACATCTTTACTCTCTTGCGTTGTGGCTTCTGTTATTCAAGATCCGAGAAAGAGCATGATGAAAACCATCTGTTCAACTTCAAGTGTCGTACTACCTGGCAGACACAGCAAGACTAACGGGTGACACATAGTGCTATGGGAAAATCACGGTCTGCAACATGCGTCATTGCGTATCTCATGCAGAAGTACCACATCTCACCTTCTGAGGCTCTGGAACAAATACGACAGAGTAGACCGCTTTGCGAGCCTAACGAAGGTTTCATGAAGCAGTTGGAGCTTTACCATGAGATGCAGACACCAGAAAATGTTGAAGACACACCGACATATCAGCGTTGGGTTTACCAGCGTGAGGTAGAGATGAGTCGTGCATGTGGGCAAGCACCTGAGGCAGAAAAGATTCGCTTCGAGGATGAACATGTGACGGCAAAGGATGACAGTGGATTCGACATGCGATGCCGAAAGTGCAGGTAAGTTAGGCATCTGATGATGCTCTATTTTGGACCGAAAACTAACAAGTCTGATAGACGTACCCTGGCAACATCACAATTCCTGATCCCTCACCAGGCTCAACATGGCCCGGCCGATTCTTGTACACACTACTTCCTGGATCCCTTATCTTGGATGCGACCAGAGCTTGAGAAGGGAGAAGTGGAAGGAAGGTTGGAGTGCCCCAATGCTAAATGCAAAGCCAACGTAGGAAAATATGCATGGCAGGGCATGCGCTGCAATTGTGGAGAATGGATAGTGCCAGCGATCAGTCTGTCAAAAGGCAGGATAGACGAGGCAAAGAAGGGGGCTGTTGATCCTAGCGCCATGGGCATCCGTATGCCGCCAACGGCGGGTTCGAGAGGTCCTGGACAGAACAATCTCTGAGCCATGAGCATTGTATCATGCAATTGTATAGATGGTTATTGCGCAGGATGTCATCCGCAAAGGTTGGTTCAAAGTCGGTTTCGGCAAAAGACAATCAAATCTGGCGACAGCGGTCAAGCAATATCGTTTGTTATCATACACATACTTTTTCCTTTGAATTTCGAGGCACACAAGGTACCTTGATGGCCTGGTCGCTGTCACATATGGCCGAGTAGGACGTCATAGTATCGATGCAAAATCTAGATGACCAGCAGTCACTGCTGGTACATCTCTTTCTAGCTACGAACATTGATTACCATTCCAAAGAGCATGGTTGATTTCTCGAAATTGCATGTAAAAGCTACGGAGCCAATTGTGTTCTAAATTTGGAAGTTTGCTGCAGGAACAGGCGCATCGAGGCTCAAAGCTGTTGTCTGGGGAAGCTTGTCCGAGGGCTTGCTGTCTTTCAGAATCTCGTCAAACACAACACTCCCGACACGACAACCACCTACTCACATTAGACCGCATCTTGGTATAGAAGATTTTACACGACTCTCATAATCTAACGCATTTCATCCTTCGCGACAATCGACCCAGTCCAGTTCCGACTGAAGCCTCCCTACTACCCAACAGCTTCGACCGCCGACACCTACGCACACCATGTCCTCCGATTCCCTCTTCTCGCCCGACCTTATCTCGTCTGAAGTCGCCGCTGCCCTTCCAGAAGGCTACACAATCCGCCCCTTGCAAAAGAGCGACTACCATGCCGGCTTTCTAGACGTGCTTGCCGTCCTCACAACTGTCGGCGACGTCTCAGAAGAGGCCTTCATTCAGCGCTTTGAAGAGATGCTGGCCTCTGGCAAAGGTGCAGGAGGTTATCACATTTTGGTCATTCTCAATGGCGAGAACAAGATCGTCGGCACTGGTGCCTTAATTGTCGAGAGGAAGTTGTGAGTCTCAAAAGAAAGAGCAAGAGCAGTATACAAGAGTGGGACACTGACAATACCAAACAACAGCATTCACAGCCTGGGTCAGGTTGGTCACATCGAGGATATCGCTGTTGCAAAGGATCAGCAGGGCAAGAAGCTTGGTCTACGCATCATCCAAGCCTTGGACCATGTCGCTGAGAAGGTTGGCTGCTACAAGGTTGGTTTTGACACGCATCCAAACCTTCTGACTGGTATACTGATCAATGTTATACAGACCATTCTCGACTGCTCAGAGGCCAACGAAGGCTTTTACGTCAAGTGTGGGTTCAAGCGTGCTGGTTTGGAAATGGCACACTACTACAACAAATGATGAGAGGGATGTTGTCTTGCATTTGAGTTGGCGTTTCAAAAGAGGGAGATATACACGAACATTTTCAGGTAAGATGCCGAGGAGCTTTGGTTAAAGCGTGCCTTTCTATAGAGCACAATGCATGATTAACGTAATCAATAACGCCAAGACTCTACTAAAGACTTACCTCTGTCATCAGGTCAGACCAAGACGACCTACTTGCTCACCATGTTGATACTATTTATTAATATGCTCACCTCGCGTCTAGACTGGAGGTTAGCGAGCCTCATGCAACATGAAGGTGGCCAACGCAAGGAAGGATTCTTTGTGCTTAGAAGTGGTCGCTTGCAGATGTGATGCCAAGAGGTCGACATTGCACAAACGAAGGATCATGTGTGCCCTGAGAGTTGCATGCTGAACTGCTAGTATGCTTATTTGTGGAAAATTGTCCGTACTTGATTGCTCAAGCAGCACTGAGTCTGGTGTCTCGTGTCTGATACATATGTGTCGGACAACGCAAGGCACGAGTAGACGTCCATGTAGGCTTCGAAGTCCGAGATTGGCTCTCTTGGCCGCAGGTGTTGGTCGATCAAAGCACCCAAGGCTGGGCAAATGCGGCCGCATCAGTTCAGCGAATCCTTCTCATGCAGCGCTTCCATGAAACCTCTCCACTTTGCTGACAAGACCAAAAACACCAACATCTTGCCCGACCTTGCCCACCAACACATGGTGCATCGTAGCCCGGAATAAAATGAGTACGAAACGAAATTAGTCAACAAATCACCCCGGCCGGCCATGGAAACGGCTTCTTATATCCCTCGTTAGCGCGTCCCGGGAACGCCTCGTGGAAGGATCCTTATCTCTGGAAACATCCTCTGTACGCCCAACATCGCCATGTGCTCGGAACAACAGGCTGTAGAAAGTTGGTAACCTCAAGCCGCCACAAAATGCACTAAGCCTGATGTTTCGACATTCTCCGACGGTTTACAAAGAAAGACTCATGCTGCTGCAACGCTTCCTTTGAAACGGATGCTCTGATATCTGGTTTCCCTTATCTCTTGGCGTCCTGGATGCGAGACCGTAGCAGGATTGTATGGGTGGTCGGGCAATAGTCTTTTGGGGAACGGGAGGAATCGTAGAGATAGTGGTAGCCCTCTTCATATGAGATTGGCGGTTTGGGTGGGATATAAACGAGGTCTTGACCGGTAACGGGGTGCTGCATGAGGGTAGAAATACCCTGCAGGTCCGCTCACGCATATCACCTTCCCTGGTTCTCAAGATTCTCACTCATTCATATTTTGAACTGCTTGCCTGCAGAGCAACAGTTCTTACTTGAGTATATTCACAATGTCGACAGCAGTATGTTCACAATCATAGTCTCTGCTGTGAACCATGTTACTGACATATTCTCCAGCCTGTCTTCAACTCATCTGAGCCTGCCGGAGGTAACCCCCTGGAGGTCGACGTCAACGCACAATATGCAGGTCTCGAGTTCCAGTAAGGCCAAGTCAACATCACCCAGTCATAACCTTCTCTAACATCCATACCAGCTATGTCTACCTCATGATCTGCGCCTTCCTCGTCTACATGATCATCCCTGGTATCGGTCTGCTATACGGTGGTCTCGCCCACAAGAAGAGTGGTCTATCATTACTCTTCCAGAGCATGATGGTTGGTGCTATCGTCACATTCCAATGGATGTTCTGGGGCTACTCTCTCGCCTTTTCCCGCACCGCCGGCCCTTTCATCGGTGACCTGGCCAACTTTGGTCTGAGAAACGTTGCCGCTGCACCGTCCCCTGGCAGTGCCGTCCTGCCTGAAATCGTCTTCTGTCTCTACGAGCTTCTCTTTGCTGCTTGTACAGTGCAGATCGTTGTTGGAGGTGCCTTTGAACGTGGTCGCATCCTCCCTTCGCTTATCTTCGCCTTCTGTTGGTGCACTGTCGTCTACTGCCCTATTGCTTGCTGGACCTGGAACGCCAATGGTTGGCTCTTCAAGCTTCCTTCTCTTGATTATGCTGGTGGTGGTAAGTACAAACCCCATTAATACAGAGATATATAGCTAACATGCTTACGGGTCCCGTCCATATCGCCTCCGGATGGGCGGCTTTGGCCTATGCTATGGCACTAGGAAAGAGGTCAGCAAAGGACCACCACGCTAAACACAAGCCTCACAACTCTACCTTGGTCTTTGTCGGCACTGTTCTCATTGTATTTGGATGGTTTGGCTTCAACGGAGGCAGTGCTCTCAACGCTTCAGTCCGTGGTATGATGGCTGCTTTCAACACCCAGGTCGCTGCCTCGACTGGTGTTCTTGGTTGGGTCATCGTTGATGCTGTCCGCCACAAGGGACGTTTCTCGGTTGTTGGCGCTTGCGAGGGTGCAATTGCCGGTCTTGTCGGTATCACACCTGCTGCTGGTTATGTTAACCCTTGGCCCGCAGCTGTGATCGGCTTCGTTACGGCTGTTGTTTGCTCTCTCCTCCAGGATATCAACGAGTGGCTCCGCATCGACGATGGTCTTTACGTCTTCAAGCTTCACGGTATTGGTGGTATGATGGGCTCGTTCTTGACTGGTATCTTCGCCAACCAGGCTATCTCTGCTCTCGATGGTGTTACCCTCGCTCCTGGTGCTTACAACGGTAACGGTATTCAGGTTGGCAAGCAGTTCGCCGAGATCACCGCTATTTCTGCCTACTCGTTCATCGTCAGCTACATTCTGCTTATGATCATCAAGTACATTCCCGGCATGCACTTGCGTGTTGACAAGGACGCTGAGATCAGAGGTCTTGATCTCGACCAGTTTTTCGATGAAGAGATGGACCACTGGGATCTTAGCCCTGCTGGTATCGATGTTATGCAGTCGGAGCAGACTGACTACACACACGGCGTTCCCGAGACTCGCGAGGGATCACTGACTCCCAACGACATCACTGTTGCTGAGAAGAAATAGACTTGGCTGTGCCGAGTTATGTCGTACGAGTTTTTGTAGAATGAGTGTTTGTTGCTACCTTATTTGATATCTCTAATTTGAACCTTTTAATAATCGTATCTTTTTCCGTCATGCACATGGTTATTGAAGCCTAGTCTCATATGATGATTTTACGATGACGATGAAATTGCAAGTGAAGCTTGGGGTGACCCTGATTCGGGCGTCGAGTTGGCCTGTGCGACGGGTTTGTTTACTACCCCACACAGCAAGGCTGAAGACTTTCCAAGTCCGCTTTTGCGACAACACGAAGACGACAACAAGAACACACAAAGACTTGACAAACATGGCATACAGCGGGCGCATGAGCATGGCGCCGCGAGGCTCTCAACAGCCATCGAGCCAACCTCGAGCTCGCAAAGAAGACAACGAGGATGCCTTTATGACGCTGGTGAGTCTGAGTCCTGTCTGGCACACCCAACAGTCTGCAAACAGTACTGACAGTCATGTGTGTACAGCCCGATCGCGAGATTGCAGGATGTATCAGCGACATTGGCATTCCCTTCACCATCCAAGACCTGCAAAAGCCCAACCCACAGCAAATCCAAAAAGTCTTCGAATGGCTGGCCGAGCTGTTGATGAACACGACGCGCGAAGTCGTTGCGCCTGCCATGAAGGCCGCCGCCGACGACCTGTGCCCCGACGATCCAGAGAGAATCTTCACCGCCGACACTCGCGACCTCATGGGCTTCTTTGTCACAATGCGCCGCCTGCTGCTCGAGTGCGGTATCAAGGACTTTACCTTCCAGGATCTGTACAAGCCGACACAACCCCGTCTGGTCAAGATCTTCTCCTATGTGATCAATTTTATCCGTTTCCGCGAGTCGCAGACTTCGGTCATTGATGAGTACTTCAACAGCACTGAACGCACAAAGGCTCAGATCGAAGACCTGTACAACTCCAACCAAGAGAAGGAAGAGATGTTGCAGGAAATGCAGCGCAACAGAAAAAATGTCGAACAGGCCATGCGTGACAAGGAGAAGAAGAACAGCGAGCTCAAGGCCCGTCTGCTCGAGCTCAAAAAGGGCCAGGAAAAGGTGGCCGAGAAGTTGGACCGCGTCAAATCCGAGCAGAGCAGACTCAAGCAAGCCCTGGAGGAGAAGCAGACTCAAGCCATCAACGTGCGAAAAGAAGCCGACAAACTACGTCCTTACACGCAACAAAGCCCCGCCGCTCTCGAAACAGCCCTCCGCGACCTCAACGCAAATCTCACAGCCGACAAGTCCGAAATCGACCGTCTCGATCGCCGCACTCGTGCCCTCCAAACCAGCACCGATACCTTCACTCTCCTCCACGGCGACGTAACAGGCCTCAGCCGCTTACTCGAAGACCTACAAGCCGAGTTGAAAAAAGAAGACGAAGAAGCCTCACGAGCAAACAAACACCGCGACGCCCTCTCGGAGCGCTCTAACAACGTGCGCGAGATTGAGCGTCAAGAACGCATGCTCAGCAAACAACTCGTCAATATCCAAGAACGCACTACCAACCTACGAAACGGTGCAGGTGCAAAAGCAGAAGAAGCAAAGAGACGTATGGAATCGTTGAAGCAAACACATTCGGAACTGGGTGAAGAGAGACGTAAGCGTGGTGAAGAGGTTGAGAGAAGACGTATTAGGATTGAGCAGACGGAGAAGAAGATGGCGGATTTGAAGGAGAATATCGATGCTGAGGTGCAGAGTGCGAGGGAGGAGTACTTGAAGATGGAGTCGCATATCAAGCTCTACATTACAGAGATGGAGCAGAGCTTGGTTTGAGGGTTGGACGAGTTGCTTTTGGTCTTTTCTTTCTTTTTCCTTCTTTTCTTGATATACCCCTTGGATGACTGGCGTTTGTGGCTTGTTTGGGAATTGATTATGGACATGAATTGTATTGCATTATGATATCTTTGACAAGTCTTATTTAATCTTTTATTTGCATGTGGCATTTTCATCATCTTGTGTTTGACAAGAAGACGCTTAGGGCCAGCGCTCCTCCTGCTTCCAGGATCCATCGGCCTGGTAGATGTAGACCTGTCTGCGGGCCTTTGTAGGATCGCTGAGGTCGAGCTGCTCCACCTCTTCGGGCTTGATGACGACGACTCTGAAGTTCTTTCTTGCGACAGAGTCGTTCAGATCCTCGACTTTTGTGCCGAGAGCCAGGTTCTTGTCATCGTAGGGCTCCGAAGTGGGACGGCCAGGTGGGGGTGCCTTGAAAGAACCTTGACGGCAAATGTTAGTATCGTGATGTCAATGTCAAGAAGTCGATAATAAACATACCTCTCAGACCAGGCGAGTTGTTTCCAAAGTGAGCAGTGAGTTCCTTGTTCCAAGACCACTCTCCCTGCTTTCCCTCATCCACAATTCTCATTCTACTGCCCAACTCGCTCTTGACGGTTCTGACTCCACTGCTCTCCTTGCTCTGCTCACTCTCACCCTCGATATCAGGACCGACCACAAAAGCCTCGCCCTTCAATCTCCACTGCACCTGTGTTTCTTTGATCCAGTAGACCGCCTCGCAAGGACCACCACCACCACTTCCCTGCATCTGCTCTTCCTTTTCCGCATGTCCTGCTCCTGAAGAAAATAGCTCGGGGATCTTCATCATGCGTACATCAGAGGTGAAGGTTGGCATCTCTGACTCGTAGACGCGAGGGTTCATGGGGGCTTCATTGTGCTTGTTGTCGGGCAACTCGGACCAGAAACCGCGGAAGATGCAGTAGCGAGCGCGAGGCAAGTATGGTGTAGGCGAATCCTTGGGGGCTGGGTGCAAAGACGAAAAGACAAACTCGGGAGAATCCATCTTGTCGAGGTCGCCCAGGAAGGCCTGTTTCCAGGGAGCTGGGGCTGGGGTCGAGGTGGAGGATGTAGTGGCCATTGTGCGGGTTGCTTGACGGCTGAGGAGGGATAGACGGGGGATGATTCTTGAAGCTATCGTGACGGTGTTGTAGAGGGAGAATTGAAGGAGAAATTGGAAGGAGAGAAGGTAGAAGGTATGGAAAATGGATGGTACCTATTTGATCGAACTGTCATGACGTACTCGAGATCTGCTTTCTCCACATTGTCATCTCAAAGAGATCGCGGCTAGAGTAACTCCTCGATCTTCCAACCGCATCTTCGAGAACGTGTCTCCGTCTTGTTTGATTTTGTGCAGAGCAGTAAACCTCAGGTATCAGAGGGCAAATTCGGCACGTCGAAGGTGTTGTTCAAGAAATATCAACATGCCGTCATGTCGTACCTCAGAGCACAAGCACAAGCTCTCTCCTCGGCCCGAGCCTTGTCCATCTCTCGCACCTCGTCCCCTCATTTTTTGCCTTCACCGCTGTGACGAGCGACATGCATGCTAGATATTGTGCTACGGTCGTAACATAGAGTATTTGCATGACCTCGAGTCAAGAAGTGGCATTATAAAGCGACACTGTTTCTATTCTGAGAGCGGAGACTTTTTGGCTGGCCGCCGATCGGCCAGAACTGCAACGTCTTGGGAGCAAAGATGATCACCTGCCCAAGAGATTTCGACGTCTGCCCAGACGATTCTGCCCTTACGATATGAAATGCTACTACTCGACCGTTCTTGACCGGATCTACTGTTCAACTACGAGCTTCACTAAAAATAAGTCATAGGTAGGTGCTGGGCTTGAAGCATGCTCTTTGATCGTCGGGTAGGGGCCAAGTAGTGTTATATAAGTCAAGAGCGATGCTCCATCAATACTTTCCTTCCCATTCTCAAAACTCCTTCTCATCAATCCTCAAGCAATCAAACGACACCTGCAAAGACCAACGACACAAAACATCTTGACAACATGAAGTTCACCATCACAAACACCATCGCCCTCCTGGCCACTGCCTCATCCACCCTAGCAGCACCCCTCGAAGCCCGCCACAACCCAGCCAAACCCTTCACCCTCGACATCTCCTTCAGCAACAGCATGGGATACCTCAGCGGACCCATCCAAGCCTCCAACGGCTCCTTCTGGATCCACAAAAAAGCAACCACATCCTGTCCAGCCAGCGTAAACCCCAACTGCCCCTCTGGCAACAGTACTTCCTTTACCTCTTCCGGATCCGGCTTACTCTACCTCAACACCGAAGTCCCCGGTGGCCAACAAGTGTATATCCGTCCTGATGGCTTGCTCACATACACTAAACCTCATTCTGCTTCCGCACCTGCCGATTCCACATTTTCTGGCTTTGAGATCTCGTCTTTGAATCAGGTGGCCAAGTTTTATGACTTTTGGTTGTGTAGTGAAGATGCTAGTGATAAGGCTTGGAGGATTTGGTTGGAGTATAGAGATGAGAAGGGTGATACTAGGCAGAATGGGCTTGGTGGCGGTAATGCTTGTACGATGGTTAGTCTGTTGGCTAATGATGTTAAGGCGGGACCTGCTGCTTGGCAGTACGATTAGAGAAGAGTATATCTTGACAAGTAGAAAATACACATCATATTAAGGGATATCAAAAGAACAAAAATCGTTCGTATCGTATCATATCGTATTGTATCTGAGAAACACACACCGCAGGAAGGTCTTTTACCTCCTGTCCTCTCTAATTTCCTCAACCCTCTCAACACCAAACTTCTCTCCCTCTGCAACACCCACCATAGCCTCTCCCATAACAACATGATTCTGACCACCAAACAACGTATCAATCTCCTCCAGCGTAACATTCTTGGTCTCTGGAATACAGAACCAAACAAACACCGCCAACAGCAAATTTATCCCCGCAAACATGTAAAACGCATAAAATCCACAGTTGTTCAAGAAAGTAGGGAAGAATTGCTGCACAATGAGGTTGGCAACATTCTGGGTTTGACTTGCCATGCCTACTGCTTGCGCACGAACGTTCATACTGAAAATTTCGGAAGTCCTATAAGCAAGGGTACAGTTAGCATGTTTTCTATGAAAGAGGACGATTAAGGTACAGACGACAGATTAAGAGCCATCTGGTGGCTCTTGATCTGTGCTATCCGTACCCTCGCTTTACGTACCAGATCCATACGGTCGCGCCCCATGAGGGTTTGTAAAAGAACGCGAAAAGGAAGAGTAGGAATACTACTGCTATACCGACGGGTTCAGACTTAGTGTTTCCGCCGGGTGTTTCGGTGACGACTGCTGCAACGATTACCATGCAGACTGCCATTCCCAGAGCTCCGGTGATGAGGAGGAACTTTCTGCCAAAGCGATCGACTGTCCATGTTGCGTTCATGGTGAAAAAGATTGCGAAAGTGGCGTTGAGAGCGTTGATGAGAGCAATAGTGGAGTCGCTGGCAAACACTTTCTTGTAAATGATTGTGCTGTAGGTGTTTAGAGTACCTTGTCCAGTGATTTGTTGACCAGCGTTGAGGACGAAAGCCAATAGCAATCTCTTGCGAACAGAAGGATCTTTCCAGAGTGCAGAGTAGGAGCTTGAAATTGCTTCCTTTTCAAACTCGAGGGCTTCCTTGATCATGAGAATTTCATCGTCGACTTCTTGTTCGGTATCGCGGACTTTGAGGAGGGAAGCTTTGGCTTTTGTGCCGTCGTCGCCGTGTTGGAGGTACCAGCGAGGTGTCTCTGGGAGGAAAAAGACTTGGGAGAGGATCAAGACGGGCATGAGAAGTTGGAAGACGGTGACCATTCTCCAGTCCCACTCGCCTAGCTCGGCTCTGTGCTTGGAGCAGGCAAAGTTGACCCAGTAGGCGATGAAGGAACCGACTGAGTAGAACATTTGCCAGAAGGACATGATTTTGCCTCTGATCTCTGAGGGGGCTAGTTCACCGATATAGATGGGTCCGGCGGTGAGAGCAAGACCTTGTCCCAGACCGACGATTACACGGCCGACGATGTAGCATGCGAGGTTGTGGCGAGGAGTGAATGTTTGGATGAAAGTTGCGATAATGACGAGAAGGGCACCTGAAGCCATGCCGACACGACTAGAAATTGTTAGCATACTTCCATTCATGTGAGGATGGATGATGAGACTTACCGGCCGAAGTAGTCAGCAATGGGACCACCCATGAACCAACCAGCGACGATGGCTCCGACGGTGTAGGCAGTGTTGATGGCACCAATGGTTTGAAGACTCTGTTGGACAAGGTCAATCGAAGGTCATCTCACATATAGTCATTAAGATAAACATACGGGGTGGTCAAAGTAAGCAACCCAGTGCTTCGAGCCTTGTACTGCGTTGAAGACGGATGCATCGTAGCCGTAGAGCACCATACAAGAAGCAGCGACGAGAGAGATGTACCAGTTGTACGCTCTCGTCTTGCTCATGGAAAACTTGCCCATGATTGCGGTGGTATATCCTCAGCGATCGAGGGAAAGGTAGAGAAGAGTGTCTAGTAGTGTCCAAGAGAATGGTCGTGTAGAAGAGTCCTCTGTAGGTCGTGTTATTGGGACAAGATCGACTTCCCGGTGGTATACAAAGAAGAGAGACCACCTCCAAGGTGCAGCTCAAGTTATATATGCAACCTCTCTCAAGCCCTCTTCCCACCCCAAATGGAACAATATCTCCCCGTATCTTTTCCCCCCACGCCACTCCAGATTCTGGCACAGACCCCGGTGGGTATGGGGTTGACAGATAGAGTCCATACTCGTTCTGGGCAGTCCAAAAGGTCTTTGCGCTCATCCGGGGAACCCCAGGCCCCCGTCGGCCAGTGCTCTCCGCTTGGGATGTCGATTGTGGATGTTTCGCTTGTTGCTTTCACGGAAGAATATATCAAAAACCATGGAATTGAAATCTTCCGCCAATCATTGGCGTCTCCGTTTGGGCGGGATTGCAGCTGATGCCACTAGGGCTCACTTCGCTGAATATGCGAATCCGACGCCTGGTCGTCGCGCTATTGAATTTGCTGGTGCAAGCATGACGAGATAACGACTGTTTGCCTTTGCTTCTGTTTTGTCGTTGTCCTTGTTAAAAAGCTGCGTTGGATGTTGTTTCGTGGAAGCGACGTTCCGGGTGAGGCTTGAAGCTTTGTTTGAGACCAACCTCGTGTGGAGAATTCCATCCGCTGGTCCATCAGAAAGACATCCAAGTCACGAGATTATTCATGACATTTCTTGAATTAGGGCATGATTGAGTGTGCGTGGAAATAAGGCCTTCAATTTATTCACCATTTCTGCAATCGAAAGACAAGAAGGTCTGAGAAGAGCCCAGATGTCTCCCGACCGCACAAGCCCTCATGCTCTCCATGGGGCCCCTCATGGATCCACCCTTACAGTAGCAGATCAATCTAGACACGAAGCGAGAATTTCTCATCTTATTCTTCGTCCTTTGTCAAATTCCTTTCCAGTCATTTTGAAGGATCATTCGAATTCACGGTTTCGAAATGCAAAGGGAGGTTATCAAGATACAGAGGTACAATTGAATTTGGCATCTTTTGCTCAAGCTCCGCCAATGATCGTTGTAGGTGGATCAGTCGCTGCCATCTACGAGCCCAGTCCTTGGCTGGCGTGCCTTCTCACTCTATGTCTTGCTTGGCTACCAGCTCCTTCTCAACGTAAATCAGACGACGATTTGTAGGTGTCTCTTGACCGGCTTCTGAGCTTGTCTATCTTTCATCCGATATTCCCTTCGACATTCACCCGAGCGATGCAGTCTCTGTTGAGTGTGCTGCTTTAGTTTTGGGCGGTAGGACTTGCTTCATTTGGGAAAGATCTTGGGAAGGTTGGTCATATCTAAGTATATGTCAGCTGTCTGAGCCATCATTCTCGAGTTTCGTTTTAAGATTACCAGAGTTCTTGACGACATACAAATGGATTGTATGTTTGCTGGCGTTGGCGTGGTCCATAATAACAGCAGAGAGTGAATCTTTGTTGTTGACTGTAGCCAATTGACCCGACTCGACCAGACACCAAACAATAGACATGCCCGTCAGCGAGACGCACAGGCGGGCTGCGAGCATGGAGTTGAGATTTTCAAATGCTTCTGACTTGAGCCACACTGATGACGATTTGCTAGGGTCGGACGGGGAGTTAACAGCGAATAGGGGAAATTGGCAAACAAATGCGTCGTCTTCGATGGTTTCCTTATGGCGAGCGACTGACACGATCATGTCGCCGAGCTTAGGACGTGAGACCATACCGGGAGTATCGCTTGTGGCCATGATACTGATCGGTGTTGATGTTGATGGTTGATGTTGATGGTTGATGTTGATGGTTGATGTTGATGGTTGATGTTGATGGTTGATGTTGATGGTTGATGTTGA
>SWBJ01000488.1:0-31648 GCA_024195555.1 Aureobasidium sp. EXF-12298
GGCAAAGCTTGACTAAACTACTGAACTTCAAACTAGCTACAGAGGCAACATGGCTGTCAGCGTCTTCGAACGAAATGAACAATCTTTGTAACACCCTTGCCCACACGTTGCATGAGCAACATACGAAACCCACTCTCCCAAACTTTGTAACATGAGGAAGAGTAGCCTTGACTGTTGTAACGAAAGATAAGAGGAAGATAATCCAAGTGACAAAAACGTAAGATTCTCGAGTCTTCAATGGAGAATGGTCCAGCCAGAAAGCGCAAGACAGTTTGTGACGAGCAGTTGTACTAGCTGAGGGCTGCGCTGATGAAGGAAATGGCTGGCGCGAAGCTATCACCAACAGTAACGTGTCGGACGATTCTGCCACGCATCGAGGATAGCACACAAACAGTCAGGGGTTGCCGGTACAAACGAATCGCACTTTGTACAGTCCCTCGGAACGATTTAAATGAAGAGTGTAGCAAGGTGGTAGCATCGGGAATCGTGATGAAGAGGTGTGCGATATGGTGGAGGGAGAGTGCGCTGGAAGTGCTGTTTTGGCCTTGCGGCTGGCTTAAGTATGTACTCACCTCTAGAGTTCGTCGAAAAAGGCTAACGCACTGTTATTAACAAAAATTTCCGAAGTCAGGCTAGATCTGGGGCTTTCGCTCGCAAATCAGAATTCGATTGTAGGGGTGCCCTACGATCCCATGAATCTCTGCCTAGATGACGAGCATCCAAGTAAGATCGTCAACAAGACACTTGAAGGGGTCAAGCATTCGCAAAGGGCGGCAAGTAAGGAGGTCGTACAGCATAGTATCCTTCGGAAGAACGCAGATAGTACTGTTGTTGCACGGGCACAAGAGCACAAGAACCGTGTCAGTAAGAGTTCACAAAAGATAATCAAAAGCAGATTTCCATCCTACACAACACATACCAAACGTGATCATCCTAGAATCGAACGAGATAGATCCTATGAGCGCATCTGCCTTCTTATGATCAAAGGTAGACCTTATGGCACATATCATGAAGTGTCGTAATCGTCAGTGCTAGATTGTCGGCTCAACACGTAGAGGTAGATAACTTACGTTACGTGGTGACTGATAGGATGAGAATATGATGGGTTCATCACAGACTTACGTAGCTTGGGCTTGCAGGAAAACACGAAACTACGTAAGCAGCAAGGCCGTCCCGCTATTTCACGAAATCCGAGCTCCAAGACCTACTCGAAATAATGCGAGTAACAAGATCGTATCGCTAGCCTCAACGCCTGCTTACGTACTTTGAGCTTAGAGGGTGATACAAAACCACGTAGGCAACATGGCTCCATATGCAATCTGCGTCTCTCGAACCAGAGACACAAGTTGAAATTAGATCAGCGGTATGTTGAAGCTCGTGTATAACATCACGTATGTTACACCTAGAATCATGACATCACTTAGAGATGACCGTTTCCTCAACACAGATCTTTGCTGTAAAGATGCTGACCAATTTTGAGCAGCGCATAGTATTATCGGCATAGTGGCGTGCTCCTGACATGTATCGAGTTGTGCTCTCATGTTCATACAATGGTAGGATCAGGAACCAGGATTTTGTGTCGCTTGCGTCCCTCAGTCTTTGCCATTGCATGTCAATCTACAGATTCCTCAATCTCTGGGCCAACTCAAAGCAAAAGCTCGTCCGCCGTGAGCCTCCGAATTTTTTGTCAAATCGGATAGCCTTGGCCAGATTCCATCGGGATCCAACTGACCCTAGCCAGATCAGGTGTCTGGATCACGTATTCAATTTTCGTCGAACGCCTGCCCAAACATCAACTGGCGCTATCTAGCATTATCTTCTAGGTAATCTCGTATAAACCAGCATAACAGGGAAGTTCGACTAAAACGTACTGTAAACACTATAAGAATAGTAGATCTGTGTAGAGTGGAGCAAGCTCCAGGCATTCCTAATGGTATCACGCTAGCACTCAGTCGCTAGTGGAAACAACGTCGCGAATGGAAACGCTTCGTAGTCGTTCCCGTAGGCATCTGCCTCAGCGACCAGCGTCGCTAGCATGTGATTGATGTTGCGGTTGCCCAGGCTGAATAGTTCCAGAGCATACCTGTCCGACTGCATGGTGGTTGATGACGACTGCGCAAATTTGTAGGCAAGATCACGTAGCGAAGTCAGAGAATCATCAGCGAATTGAGCGAACCCACAGCTCGTGCTGTACGACAGCTTTAACCCTTCTGATTCTTCTCCGTACGAGAAGGTATTTCTTCGGTGACTACGCCTTGCTTGAGATTCAGGCTTGTCACCGTCCGAACTTGCTATCGATCGTACGGTTCCGTGAGTAGCGTTTGAGGTGTGTTCAAACATCGTTGATCTCAATTTGTAGATCGAAGTGGTCGAGCCCGGCATTGTATCAGACCCTTGCGAAATGCTCCTTAGTGTCAGATCCGGATCTTTTGCGGCATCAGAACTTCGCTTCGCGGCCAACGTCCCGTTCTTTATGTCAGTGGCATTGCTTATCTTGCCATCTCCGGATGCTGCGATGTACAGAAGGGTATAAATCGCATCGGACATGCAGTTTGCGCCTTGGATACTTGAATCGCCGTCCATCTCAACACACGAGTTCGTCAAGCTTGTCAACACCTCGCTTCCTGTGGCAAGCGGCCCAGCCAGAAGAACGACAGGATCTGTAGTCCAGCCCTCCACGAACCAGTCAGGGCTAGTGGTTAAGCTTGTGCATACGCCAAGTGTCGCCAAAGAAAGACTTGCGAGTAAGTGGATGAACATCGGATGCAACTGTGTTGTAAATGCACTCTTAGAGAGATTTGAAAAAGTTAGATCGACAGAACAGCTCGGTCCTTATATGATAGGCCTGTGCATCTTTCTCTATAGTTTCTCTTGGTTAGTAGGCACTTCTACGCCAAATCGTAATCTGCAACCAAGTGTAAGACTGAGGTAGTGTCATAGGCCAAAAATAGATGGGTTGACGTGAAGGTCGTGAAGACAGATCCGCCACGGTTCAGTAATAGCCAGGTACGGGTCTAAGGCTATGTGACGATAGGGGGACAATAAGGTAGGGAGGCAAAGGAAGCTTGCAGCTATGACTCGCGACGACCCCCCCTCACCGAAGAGTTGCGACATCGTCGGCTAGGCTTTTGGACATTCGTACCTGTGATAACCACTTAGTCCGCTCACTGCCGAATGTACTCATTTTTTACCCATGGCCGATATTTCACGCGAAAGAAGTATTTTCAGATCAGCGGACCATCATCAGCAGGTAATCGTGCCTCTTACGTGGTTTCGAGTCGCTTCCCGAGCTTAAACTACGTAAGCCAGCGACGGAGTGCTATTGCTCACGTAGTTTCCAGTCGTCCAGCCATCTCAAACTATGTGAGCCAGCGATAGAAATCTGTGGAAGAGTCTTGTTGCCCACGTGGCTTCGAGTTGGTTTTCGAGCTCAAACCACGTAAGCCAGTAATTCGGTCAGCGCCGCTGCTAGCGAGACAGTCTTCTTCCACACCCAGTTTCGAGTCGTCCTGCGGATTCTGATCCGAGGACTGTTCGATTCAATTACCTGGCATCTTTTCGCTATCGTTACTGTCGTTATTGTCGTTGTTGCGCGCCGGGATAGGTTGCAACAATTTACACTTTGCGAAAGCAGCGCTCGGACCACCCCGCGCTGGCTTGTGCACTTCACTATCAAGATGCGAAGGTCCGACAACTCACTCACATGCGAGAGCTTCCCCATGAGAAAGCTCGAATGCCAGGTTGACTAGACTGAGAGCGGCGATGCTGCGCTCGTGTGTCGTGTATCCACCGCCCCCTCGAGTTGATCAACTTCTATACCACAACAACGTTGTCGCAACGAATCAACGCGAAAGGGTCGTATGACTAGCCATTGACGAAGTCGATACCGGCAGTTTTGGCTTGGTTACGAGTGACCGTGCGCGCGCACAACATCCCCAACTAACCGTTTACCACCGTCTCTCTGGCAACAAAAACTGATGTGCCTCAAATGCATACGGACAACGACTGTCACCACAACAATAAAGACTCGAACGAGAGGCGCGATAGATCCTGCTCTCGCATGCTCCGACTCCCAAGATGGCTGCGAGAATTCTTGGCTCAAATGGCGATACCGAGCACCTCGAAGAGAGACGGACCAACGCGAAACAATACGCATAATGCCATCAAAATCAGAGGGTTTGTCGAAGCGGCTTGTATTAGGGAAATTCACGCAGACGGAAGCCCAAAATCTCATCCGCCATACGAAGACGTGGTCCGTGCACGTAGCTCTCTGCCACATATCGTACATAATATGGATGAGCATTATATAGCTCTGAGTGTTGGAACCAAGTCAGCCAGTCGCGTTCGTTCAGATGTTCCAAACACATAAGTCATAGTATGCCATAAGGAGGTAGTATGCCATAAGGAGGTAGTATGCCATAAGGAGGTAGTATGCCAACAAAATACTTTTCTATATGTTCGATAAACAAACAATTCAACGTGTAGCAAATCTCACACAACGCCTCCGGGAATCTCCATTACTCTTACTAAGTAAGACATTATGCAAGTCTCATATTACTCACGTGTGCCTCTTTCTGTCATGACGTCTAGCGCAGTCATCACCAACAGGCTCTTATATCCCGTCTTCTCCTCTCCTCAAAAATTGTAGGTCGTGACTACAGGTCTGTTGTTAGCTTCCATAATTCGAGTCAAACACGCTCGGGACCTCGCTTGGGCGATAAGAACTCTATCCGAACACCCATACTGATAAGTTGGAAGTATCGAACTTATAGGATGACACAATCTCGGTCCAGAGCTCAAATAGGCTTCAAGATCGATTCGCGTGGTCCGAAGAGACTTGACAAAGCGTCATCACCCAAGCCCACCACGAGACCATCCATATCACCCTCTTCTAGTGTCATCAAGACGAACGGGAGCAGCTCCCATGGAGCGAAAAACCCTAGGATGAGGATCGAAGCGGAAGACAATTATGATGAAATTACGATCAACAAGATCAAAGGAGAGCTCAGACAGAGACGAGTTCCAGTTCCTAACAAAAAGAACAAGCCGTTTCTTTTCGAGCTTTTGGTAGATGCAAAGTGGAAGCAAGATAAAATCAGGAACAGGGATAATGACATGGCTGAGCTTAAGAAGCTGCTTGCTAAGCACGGTAATCTCTTAGAATCCACACTCGTCAAAGCCATCGAGAAGGCGTACAAAGTACCTACGGCGATTGAGGACAAGAGGAGTCTGCCAGTTAAGGTTAACGAAGCTTCGCAGCAGGATCGAGTCCGCTGTAGCCAAATCAAACAGCTGAAGGCGACCCAAGCGTTATTTGGGCATACAATTTCAGCTGAACCAGGATCTATCAAGACTCAGCGAGCTTCTGTACAGCTGGAACACTATATCGCTGATGATGGAGATAGTGCTTCGTCCGCCCCACATGAGGTTCTCGTTGATCCGAATAGCAATACTCCGTACGATGCTGTGCTATATTGCAGAGAACCACATAATAATGTTGACAAGTTTTATCACCTCGAAGTAAGTAATCACACGTTCGTCCGCTTCCACTTCACACCACTGTACCTGCACTTCTCTTGCCGAATAAACAAGTGGTCTCGTCATGGCCATCTCGCCAAGGTCCATGAAGTTGAGTATGACTTCGAGGCACAAGAGCGATAGCTAATCACATGGGTCGCCTAGATTCTCGCGCACGAAAACCCGAAATCATATTCGCTTGTAACCAAATCGGGGCGCAGTGGGACAGATGGTCAACGACGATCTTCTGCTTACGAAAATCTTGAGGGATCTGTGACTCGATTCGAGAAAATCTTCCAGGAAAAGACCGGCCTGGAATGGAAAACCAAGGACAAGAAGACCAAAGGGAAAGGATACAGTTGTTCTGAGCCCAATTGTGGACAAGTCAAGAACGCAATCATCAGTAGGACCAAAGATCAGACCTACAGGGACGACGGAACTGGTAAAATCCGCTTTAGTAGCCCATCCAAGTCAAAGGGTGATAGGATCAGCGACGACAACCCGTCCCAGAACGAAATATCTCCTTAATCATCGGGACCACAGCTGGAAAGATCCGATGGCGATCACCTTGACACCCCTCGCCCTACCCCCGCTCGCAAAGGGATAGGATCTTGATTGCATATCCAACTTTGAAGTGATAGAGCCGCTTATAGTTTGACATTTTCTGTGGAACTCGTTGGTTGCATCGTTGTTCGTGTTGTACACCACAAGCCACAAGCTTAATTCTTTGGGGGTGCATTTTTGTTCGGATCAAGTCCTGATCTTCTGGCTTGTTTTGCGGCTTTTAGAACTCACATAGAATGCTATCACAAGTACATGAAGAGCTCAGTACGGTCCCAAATGCTTTCAGCTAGAGCTCTAAATATGAGACTTGGATTGTGCAAGGTACAAAATCGATTAGCCGCACGCCTGCAAATCTCAAAAGTGAAGACCATCTAGCTCTTGTTCTTAGCGTCCCATCAGACAGATCAGATTATCTGTATCCAAGATGAATTTTGCGGAACTTGCCTTCATACTTGTTGTAGTCACATCTCAAAGATGCGCAATGAAGGCGTGGGACAAGTGTTACAAAAGTGCTACAAAAGTGCTACAAAAGTGCTACAAAAGTGCCACAAAATTGCAAGAGAAGTGCAACATAAGTGCTACAAAAATGTAACAGAAATACAATGACATCCGAGAATTATCGGACAGATAATACTAACTACTCCCAACGAGAGAGACCTGCAAGTTCCAATCTCAGGATGAACGTCGAGACGAAAGACATCAGACAAAGTATATACTCTGTGCAAGAACACACCCGCGATATGTAAATCTGGGCCTTGAACAAGGTCGTAGACAAATGTCGCAACTGCAGTCGGCGCCACCAAGATCGAACGAAATGCGCAAGGGGCGTGTGTTGCGAGCAGAGGCCGACTCGTTGAGCTGCTCGACAGCTAAATGAAGGGAGATCGTCGTGCGAAAGAGTTCAGTAGATGGGCGCGCGGACATTGGGGCTAGGGGGATATAGTGAGGACAACAAGGTATAAGAGGCAGCTGTGGCGCGACGAGAGATGCTGCTTCGTTGTAACGAGCGCATCGGCCGACCTGTCAATGCCGGTCCGCGCAACATTGGGACTAGAAGGTCCGCCCAAGCATCGCTGTTCTCTACGACTGCTCGTCTAGAAAGGTGACGTTAAGCACCCGGCGCTTGAGCGACGTGCGCTGTAGCTGCTTGCCGAGATGTTGGATCTCCGCGCAAATGGCCATGCCAACTTATCTCGCTTGCGACTCTCCCACTTGTCATCTTGCATTTTGTCGCGCTCATGCAGCCAAAGCATTTCACGCAGGGCCCGGACCGTGGCACGCTCGGTTTTGGTGGCCAGAAAAAGACGAGATGGTGGGTAATATTCGGTTGATTCATCGCGTTAAGCGACGAGGAGCGTCTTCGCGTCGCGTAATCGCATCCCTCCCTTTCTCCTTCCACTATGCATTCCATTGTATCCTCTGATCTTCACCATGACTGCTTGACCAAGTTGTTGCATCCGAGCTCGGCAAATGAGAACAATCTTGTACTGTTTTACGTCGTCGTGGCCAGCTCTTCTATAGAGTCGTGCTACTCGTTCGTATCGGTACCTGATAGCACATCGCCGCAATCACTCCAGTTGTTTGTGCAATTCCTGCCCGGTCGTGTCGGCTACTATGCGTGCCATCGCAGTCGCGCCACCTGACTGCACCAGCGCTGTTCACCTTGACTAACGTAGCCTTTGGCACTTGGACGCTTGCGGTGGTTGTGTCAGTTCCTCGACTCGTCTCGATCTGTCCGTTCGTCACGATCTAGGTCATATTACACATCTCCCCCTCATCTCATTTCACGTCGCAATCCGTCATCTCAAGAGTCAAGGCTGCTCTACACGACCGTTCGAAGCCTGGGTGGGCGGGTTCTCACGATTGTTCAGACCGGGCGGGTTGAATTGAAAGCGCTAGGCCTGGCCATTCCAAACAATCCTCACAGAAGAGCCACGGCTGCAGTCTTGTGATGACAGTCCCAAAAGACATACAACTCCTAGACCGGAGTGTCGTCGGCTGCTCAGATCTCAAGTGGATTTTAGCGGGAAAACCCGTCGTCGCCCTTTTCCCATCTCTAGGTCAGGCCACATACACCAAGACTGACTGTCGTTTCTTAGGCAAGCCATCCGCCGATCGAAGCTTTAGGAACAATCTCCGTCTCTGGTTGGCTGCCACGAAAAATCGAATAGGCTGCTCGTTACCTTGACACAACGTATCAGGATGACACGCATCAAAAAGCACCGCCTGTTTCTCCATTGCCTTCCGATCGAGTCCCTCAAGCTCGATGGGTGCGACCCGGCCATCTGGCTTCTTTCCGATCGCACTGTACCCAAGGAACTCGATACAGACGTCGCCAAAAAGCAACTCGAGGGTCAGAAGTCCCGGCTTTTACGCATGGGCTTCAAAATCGAGACGAACAAGAGCTGGGTGATAATGCCACAATATCCTTCCACAGGTAAACTTTCCTCAGATGCAGCATCAACGCTGCGCAAGCTGAAGACTTTGTCTGAAGCCTCCACCTTCAGTTTGTTCACCGCCCACGATTCCTGGATTCAGCAGGCTCTCCTCAAGGCTGAAGGTCTCTTGAAAGAAAAGGACGGCATCAGTGGTCCCAAAATTGAGTATAGCCGATTCTATCCTGAAGGCGGCGGTGCGACGATTGGCTGTTGGAAAGTCCAAGGACTGCATGGTGCTTCAGATGATACAGAAGACAACAGATCATGCGAAATCTAGATCACTAAAACGCAAACGCGATCATGCGGTCGGTACCTCCACCTTACGAAAAAGGACTATCTGCTCCTCGAGTAGAACTTGGTCCCGAAGATCCGATCAGTGGAAACTGTCGTAGGCAGAAAAAGCCTACGTTTTCTCCAGCAAAAGACGCCGATACGATCACACACGCGACCGACATCACTTTCGAGTATGCCGACACCTCCGAGTTCGACGATTGCCTGTTGGGCTACGTGATGAGATCGTCCTCGCCGGAAGCACACGCTATAGCTGCCAAGGTCGAGCCTTCTTCCGTACATGCTACTACTCCTATACATGAGGAAGCACACTCCACGGCTTTTGAAAGGCAGTCCTCACATCGTCGTAGTATGTGCGTTTCGGCGACCGCCAGAGACGCAACATCTCCAGCCACATTGGCCGCACCCTTTGTTTTCTCGAACACGTGCCTACCTGCTAGTGCATGTGTTCCGAGCACGTCTGACGCTCATGGACTGTTTTTGGCTCGTCCACATAACGTGGCTATATCAACCACTTACGTGCCTGAATCTCCTGTCAACGTGGCTACTTCTCACCTTTCCTCAGCCATAGCTACAAACAGCATAAGGCGTATATCTGCACAACAAGTTCCCCATATCTTGTGCTCGCAGAATATTGTAGCTTGGCTCGTAGAGCTGTGGCTTGGCCGTATGCTCACTACACATGCATTACTTAGCTTCTCCTAATTGGCGGTGCTCTAGACAACATGAACGTAGACTTGTATCACGTTGCGCGTGCTCGCACATTAGCTACTCTGCTCGATAGCCAGACAACAGCTTAGTCTGCACAGCTGGTTACGAAACCTGACGCACCCATCACAAGTGAAAATTTTGTTGAAGATGAAATCTTTGAACTGATATCATGGTTGACGATACTAGATTCTGATAACATTTTGTGGTCAACTAAACGAACTGGCAGTAATCAGGAGAATGACGCATAGTGCAGCCGGTTCTGAGTCCGAGGACACTAAGAGCTACCACAATACGTCGAGTCTATTCACACGTTCAAAGGCTCAGATTGTGCTCGACGCTTGCAAAAGGTTTGGAGGCACAGTACTAGATCAGGACAAGCTTATTGCCTCTAAGATGCTATTAGAAAGAGATCGTATCGGACATTAAGCCGAGAGCCCTAACGAGCAATTGAATCATGTATTTCCTACTATATGCTGTTTAACTTTTCTACAAGACTTCGAAGGAGCAGTTGTTACACCTAACATATCATTTCCATTTGATGTCGATAAAGTATGTACTCATTATCCAAATCATCTTCACCTCTTCGTGGTTCCTTATCAGAAGCATATGGATTTCACTCTCGGGGCTCAGTTTCTTTTGGCTAAAGAATTTAGACAACCTCGATTATCTAGGTTAGCAAACTACCTACTGGAATGGCTAGATCGAAAATCGTATAATCAGAGCCTAGAAGACTAATAGGGTTTCTCTTTTAGATAGCCATTTCGAACATCCGATCTACTACGAGACACTCTACAGCCATTCCGAACCTACACGAACACATAGATGATCCCTGTTTGCGTTTGAAGCAGTCCAGAGTAGAGCCAAAACATGTGAAGGCTAGGATATAACAAGTTTCATATCTTATCACTCGAAGAATATTACTCAGATATATGCCAGGGTCATCTGCGCAGCGAGTGTCGAGAAAAAATTTGCACAGACTTGCAGGCTTGCGGGTCACGTTGTGTGGTGCGACGCGACACGCGGATACGTGTTGCGGGGTGATGTGCCAAGCAAATCAGCCTGCCAAGTCTGGAATTCACTCGACATCTTGGCGACCTGAAAACAACGAGTCAACATGTGACGGGCAAGAAGTGGAGCAGGTCTAGGGTGATCGTTGAGGCTGTCGACACGCACGGCATGGCTGAACTTGAAGGCTCGATAGTGCTTCGTCAACCTAGCGACGTCTTTCCACCGCCACTTCCGCATGAATACAACTTCCTACGTTGCGGACCACTCCCTGATCACAAGCTACATGTCTGTCATCCGCGCACCCACGAAGTTCTCATCAGCCTGTCAGCCTGGGACCACAAAGACGGAGCTGTACATTTTGGTCTGGTCCACAATGCTTGCGCCATCATCGCTGGCAACCGCCATGATGGCTATCTGTCTCGATTTACGGGTGCCTCGGCCCAGCGCCTCACCATGAAACATGACGACTTGCTTCCTGCACGACCCGAGACTTATTTCTACCATGTCCCAAGCGAAGATGGTTATCCTATCGTCCCGACCTTCGACCTCTGGCACGATCCGCTCTCGCTGCCGTCCGCCTGGACCTGGTTGGAGCAGGATGATGTCTCCGACGCTGCGTCTTGCGCTGGACAAGTAGGATATGCTCCTAGCGTACCGTCTCGCGGCAAAACATGTCGACTCAGCAACCACAGCACTGCCGTGATGCTCTGCACCCTATTGTCTGGGAAAAGCAATCTGGGCTGTTTCGGCAACGACACGCATGTATCCGATCAGAGTCTCATCCCGACTGTACGCTCCTCGAGCCCCAATGCTGTTGAGTGCGTGTATCTCGACGCTAACCTCCGTCACACTTTCACAGATGGAAGCTGGATCTTTTTCCCCAAGTGCCCCGGCACTTTCGTCGCTCATTTCCTCAAGCCAGTCGCCGATCAGGTCGCCCGATATCACAACGTCACCACCCGTCCCTTGGAATGCGAGTTGCGTGCCTCATACCAGAGTTTTGCCAGGACTGTCTTCGCCCTACGCCATGGTCATCAGTCCCGGTCCGCTCTGAAGAATGGCAACACGGACGAGACAACCTGGGCCGGCCGTGATGAGCTTGGACATCGCTTCGACAGCACAACGTCACCAAAAGAGGGCCGCGATTTTACATACCAAGACGCAGTGACAAAGAGACAAAGAACTCTGTCTTCCGCTAGCGACTCGTCGCTCGAACCAACGGTTCCCAGCGTCAGCCTTACGAACAGTGACGGATTCGACGATGGGTTGATCCACCATAGCGCCTCAATCGGTCCCTCACCGCAGAATGGTGAAACCATCGTCGAACTGAAAAGGGAATGGCTCGCTACGAATTGCGCGCGCAACAGAACCCGCTTGTGATGCGGCTAGAAAGATTGGTACGTACTCTCAGTCTCTTTGGTGCCACGAGGTACATCATCTCATGATGACGGGAGTCGTTACAATGTTATCAGTCATAGAGCGCTGCTCAATGCAACTGTCTGATGTCGTCCACAACGGACGCTGAGATAAGGTATATCTGTCGAGGGCGTCAAGCAATCCGCCTTATGTCATGACTAACAAAGGTTTGCTCGCCAAGTGCTGATGGCCACAACACGCCTTCGCGTTTGACGATAGCTGAGCACATTGGAAGCTATCATTGCTAGCCACAATCTGCGTTAAAGTGAATACTGCCGTCAAAGACGAGTTCTGCTGTCAAGGATGAGTACTGTCATCAGAGGCAAACGCGCTCTCTGGTGTGCCATAGTACTTTCCGTGTCAAGTTCCGGACAGGGCGCAAGAGTGATCAGGTAGGTCGCAAACCGAAGTCACGGAAACAGGCACAGTCATCAGCTCACAAGTTGTGATGGTGCCTGGGACAAACATGACGGGCAATGCAAGGGTCTACCGAGCAGTAGTTACGAAATGTTGAAAACTTTAATTAGAAGCCAGGCTTCCTAGTCGTCAGTGTTGACAAGCTCTGTTGTCGGTCTCTTTATAGTCTGGAGACTTCTCCACTTCATGGTATGAGCTCATGTGTTGCTACCGATCCATCATGCTTAGCAAGCAACGTGATGATGGGTTCCAAACCTCCATCGCCGAGAAAAAACATGGATACTCTTCGAGTTGATTTGGTGACCGCAAGAGATGTCTCTAGAGAGCGTACGCGGATGCTGAACATTGCTATAAGTACTTGTAAGGAAGCGACTTGTCTTAGGTTGGTACAAATCCGATGGTTGCTTTATTCATTTAAAGTTTCTATTGGAAACATGTCTAAGAACTCGAGATGTAAAGAACAGTTGTGATGAATCCGCATTTACTAGCTGCCGGGCATTCTTCAATGTTCGCTCCAGGCCAAGCCATATCGGATTATGCCATCGGGTAACTATAAATACAGGAGCTACACTTCTGGAGTAGGCATTATCCGTCATGATCTTTATGTTCGGAAGACTCTACTCGTACTGAATACGTGGAAGATGAAGTTGCCAAGACCTCGATCGATACTCTTGCGATATACCGTCTTCCATTGAGCTCAATCATGCTAAAATAAACCCATGACCTGACTGGTCGGAACAGGCTCAGAAGTTACTCCTGTTGGAGTTAGAGCACCCAGCAATTGGTAAAGTGATTGAATTAGATAAGCTCCAGGGACATGATTATGCTGCAGATACTGACAAAGAATGAACTACAGAGTATGCCACCAGCAAGCCAAGCACTTTTTTATAAGGTCAAAGAGGTTTTCGCCTGCCACGGAAGATTCTGGCATGTTCTCGCTATTTACCTTGTCTTGGATCTTGCGTGCTTTCAAAAGATGTGAAGCTTAGAAGCAACGTTAGACTGGCAGGAAAGAGGCGAAAGTGGTAACATCAGCTTTACAGCGGTGATGATTCTCTGTGGATCGATGTCGATCTCTCTTGGCTTGTAAGATGATGTAGCCTCTACCTAGTCCCGTCCAGCTTTCCACTCGGTAAGACCAGCAAGTAGTGCGAGTGACAGGTTCCATATCCATTCTGTGTCCCCATCAATTACTATATCTACATGGGTACTTGGACATGCCAGCGCGACCAATAACCTGTGACTACAGCTGGACCAGATAGAACCATGAAACGTTAGATCGGTTGCAGCATCGATTACAGTCAAACCGCTTGGTCTCAACTTCCATGGACTACAACACGACACAGATCAAGAGCCTGCAAAGTTTTTCCTCAATATTTAGTACGGACCCTGGAGGATCGGAGTAGTGCTTGTGGATATTCAGAGCTACCCAAAGACGTTTTGAGGCTGTATTTCTCGTGGTGAGGAGACTTGTTTGCGCTGGAATACTTCTTTCCGTAGGCGAACTGTCTAGAAGCAGCATACAGCTGCATCAATCAGCTTCGAGGCAAGCATCTCTTGTGTTCGCATCTGGGTCTTCAGAGCGCAGATATAACAGATACTAGCTATTCTATGTGATTCGATTGACCAGTCCCTACCACCTGAACGAACCGCATCTTGAAGTATATGGCTTGCCAATCGCGGCTGACGGATCAGATAACAAGGATACTGGGTGCATGATTTTTTGTTGCAGCTGCTGGCATAATTGCGAATTGGCCATATCAATGACTATGATCGGAGCCATTCGATCATCGCCCGGTGGTCGGCATGTTCTACGGATCACCACAAAGTTGTCGTTGTAGTATCTTGAAGGCCATCCTGTTTCTTCGTACTCTCGATCTTGATCATCATCGTACGCGTAATTGTATTGAGCTCAACCGAACTGCTGACTTTGCCGCCAGCACGCGGAAGCTCACGATATGTGCCTGTGTTGTGGCTTGAATTAGAAGAAGAAGCACCTTTTTTCCTCATAGCCGAGATCATCCCATTGAATGTTGGCGTGGACGACGTTATGACCTGCCAAGTTGTGTTAGTCGGAAGCGTTGTGCTCAGAAGGATACGTAGCCGTACTCCCACGCAAGTCTCAATCACTCCCCAGAGAATCAGATTGGTGGAGTCTCTTTTCTCCACCACGGTTCGGGTCTGAATCATGCGCACGATAGAGCAAACGGTCGTGAGAAATCCAAAGAACAGCAATACAACCAAGCGTCCTTTGTCGCGATTGACAATCCGTATAGGGTAAAGAGCGGTCAAGGGTAGAGAGAATGCAATCAAGTCGCAGATTATGGATACGCCTGCGGTTCCGTAGAAGAGAGGACCTGGAGACAAACAGGTTCCTAGGATGTGCGGGTTCCAAGCCTTTTCTACGGGTCTGCAGTATAACATCAAGGCCAGGGCGATCGCTATGTGGCTTACAACGATGAACACCATGGATAATTTGATCAGAATTCGCAAAGTCCTTCGATTTGTGCCCTTGACAATCCTCAGAGCTCCAAGGCAGGCAGCAATCTTGAAGGTCGCCAAGGCTGCGATGTATATGGGTCGGCCTGCATAATTGAGCTAGTAGAGTTGGGTCAGTAAGCTTCGTGAGAGAAGGATAGGGACAACTACCCGAGTGAAGTCATGAAGATTCTCGGGCGGACGCAGCGCGAGTGGTAATCCTAGCCCAAGACGTGTCTGTTCCACAGCAAGTGCTGCGTAGATCACAGCAAAAGCCTAGTAATGTCAGCCCACAGTACAAAGCATTCAGAATAGTCAGACAGACAGCTGACACGAAAGTAACCCAATCATCCACACTAATACGACTAGATTTCCCTCGGTCATAAGCTCTAAGGGAAACAGCACCAATCATGATGGAAGTCGTGATCGCGCAGGTGCAGACAAATCCTGCATACTTGCTGTGCTGGTCAACTTCTGCGGAAGCATGTCGAACCCACATACTGAGAGTGCTCAGGGTCGAAAGAAAAGATGGTTTGGACAACAAAGGCCGCTGGAGATTGGGATGATACTTATTATTCCACGATGGCAGAAGATCGGCCATACATAGGGATATTGTTTTCGGCTTGCTTTTTCGAGTCGTCGTCGCATGCAACCAACTGATTGCCCCTAGTAGAATGTGGCGCTCTGCAGTATGGTCAGACATATGCATCCGACCGTACCTACAGCCCCAACAAGCAGGATGTGCAAAGCCGTCACCCCATACATATATAGGGCTACCAAATACGCGGGAACAATGAAGCTGGTGGACGCATTCTGTAGCGTGACTCGGAAGTTGCTAGACGCTAAAGTTGCTTGCAAGCGTGCCGTGATCCCCACGCATATCCTTCGCGACTGAACTCCCGTCGCGCCAATCTTTGGCTGTGCACGCTCTCTGAAAGCCTAGAGAAAATTTTCGTGGAGTCTGTCTTGGTTGGGACCTAGTTTCTGGAGCAGAAAAGATGAATACGAAGGATCTGCTACTCGGATCAGCAAGTTCGAAAACAGTACCAGGGAAACAGTTTTGCTTCGCCTGCTTGAGCAAATTGCTTTGGTCTGAACCGTCTCTGAATGCCCTAGCCACAGTGGGGCAAACCATAAGGGCAGTAGGTTATGGTATGTATCGAGCTAGGATTTGGGCGAAGAGAAGGTATCATGATCAAACTCTATCACATGCTAAGGATATCAATTCTAGATCCCTTGCATTTCACCCAGATATTTCTCCTTGAATATCCGAGACACCCCCTGACGTGCTCCGTCAGGTGATGACTGTGTATTCCGGAAACGCGGGTGAGAAGTTTACACATGATTACAGCACCTTACTCTTCGCGTACTGTGACACGATAGGATTCGTCACAGATTGCTCAATATCTTCAAGAAGCCAAGCGTCAATCTAATGGATCACAACTACGGTAGGGTTATGTATCACAGAACGACTTCGCGTGCACACGTCCCTCGAATTGGAGAACATTGCGGGTGAAAGATGAGTTAACAAAACTGTGAGTGGCCAATCTGGAAAGCTCCTTGCAATATTTGATATTATGAACGACCTGATCTAGTGTCTTAACTATTCCAGCGCAGACGGGCCTGAGAGAATGCCCAGCGGTAGGAGCATCATGCGTACCGCTCTCCCAGCTCCTGAGCGCCTGCAATGTCTACGAAGTTCAAGACGTCAGCCACCATTGAACACAAGCGTTTACTAGATGGCGGGGTCACGGATACCACTGCAATCTGCGATCAAAGCTACGACTCGACGTGTCGTTCGTGGTAATTGGTAACAAGCTGTAACATATCTGACCTAATCCGACCCTTTACAAGGATATTCGAATTGCTTACGTGACAACTGCTTGAGTCTACATGTGTGAACCATGAGACAGTACGATCACGCATATTGCTGTGGCATCTTCCTCTCCGTCACTAGTGGGCTTCTCTGATCCACCGGCCAATTGTGAGCGTCTTCGCATGCCCGCCTACTCTCCAAGATCGCGACTGTAGCTCGTTGCAGCATCTCCCTCTCGAAGTCCTGTATGACATCTGGTATCTCACACTCGCCCGCTTTTACACGTTCGGAGCTGTTCCAATGGTGGATTTGCCAATCTGCCAAGATTATCTCCGAGACTGGCGTTTCCTCAGTGATGCCCTCAATGGCGTTTCTCAGGCAAGGAGCGAAACCACGAGCGCGGAGTTTCAACGCTACCAGCTTTGAAGCATTGTCGGTGAACACTTCCTCGTTGTTCGGAGACTTTGGCCAACTCACGTTGAACTGAACGGCACAAGAGGGGGTCTCCATTGTGGATGGCCCAAGAAGCGAGCAATACAGAAAATTGCCTGTCCCTGGTTCGCAGCCTTGGAAAAGAAGAGGGTCGATGGAACGAATGGGTGTGACTTGTCCTTCGGTGAGCTTAGTCCCAACCCCGAGCATGCGATACGGCAACGGAGTTACCGCATGCTGTTCAGGACACAAAAATCTGATGGCTGATCTACTACCGTCAGCGCCGATGACAACATCAGCGACATGAGATCCGCCGTCTGAGCAGTGGATTCTGACATAATCTCCATGGTGCTCAACGTTTTCGACATGCTGGCCCCACTGAATGTTCTCATGTAAGCCCTGCAGAAGTGCCAGGCGCAATTTGCCTCGATCAACGCGCCATCTTTCCCCTGACGGAGTGTTGTGAATCTCGCTGCAATCTTTCAGGTTAATCAGCTTGAAGCTTCCAACATCATCTTCTGCGACTTGAGGATTGACCCGGCACCTCTCGATCCGATACACAAGTTCTCGAGGCAGCATCTCCCTGAGAAGCGGCAAGCTCCAGTGTAATGTGATTGCCCATCCCTGTCCGCGATCATCTGCGGAAGTGTCTCGTTCCAGAATTTTGAAGGGTTTATTTTGCTGTCAAGCAGTTAACGATCTGTTCGCGATGAAACTGCGGAGGGTGACACATCAGACGTACCAATTTCAGCGCCTGTCCCAGGGTCAAACCGACAATTCCCGCGCCAACTATAATGACTTGAGACATGGTAGAAAATTAACCTCCGAAGGTTTGAAGTCTACTGATGGACGACTGACTGTTGCTTGTAGCGGTTCTAAGAAAGCTGACCGCAGACGGGCAGCGAAACCCATTATACGTTCCGCTCTCGACTAGAGTCTAGGCAATATGCACATTCATAAAGCTGTTATCGTCGCGTATCGATAGTAATCTGCGGACGAAGGGTCGCATGGTGGTGGAGCCACTTGACGCAATGTGGTTCAGACGCGGCGGTTTTTCCAGGGTTCAGGGCGTCCGCTAGTCAAGCGGCCGGGCCGAACCACCGGTTCTCGCTCGGCTCCTAAAGCCTGACCAGGATGAGATCGCTCGACGCACAGACTGCCGTAGCGCTAACTTCGAGCATACACTACATCGCGACATCTGTAAGAAAAGCTATGCCGCATTTTCTGTACACAAGGTGGTGTTTGGTAATTTCACTAGCGGCCGATAAGAGCGACTATTCTGTGGAAAATCCCAACGCTACCTCAATCTGTGTAAGCGACTCTGCTGTCTAGGACAGTCTGGTAGAAGTTGGAGTGGATCAAATGGCAGATTGAAGATCGTTGGTACAATCCTGCTCCACTGCAATCTCGCTTCTATCATGGGCACTCTGGCGAACCTCTTCGACGTGCTCGTGATGTCAAGACGATTTGTCTGAGAGTCGAATGAGCTCGTTTGTCGAAGTGGGCAAAAGAAGCCAGGACAACCCGAGGTGATTCTCTTTGATAATGTGGAGCCACTTAGAAATTACCCTGGAGTCAGAGCATCGACAGTGCGACTTCCTACGAACTGTATCTCAGTATGTATGATTGTGGTAAGAGACAACTCCCAGTATCGAAAGACATGCTCTGCTGAACTTTCCCATCGTTCTCCAATCAATTATCACATCTCGTGCTGTTCTATCACTCTTCCGCTTCGACTATCGGATCACATCTACAATCAAATCCCATTCGTCGTTCAATTTCGACCTCAAAACTCTTCCAAGATACGGCGACTCGATCAGCGGAGAAATTACATTTGTTTCCTCTAACCCATCCCTTCGCCACCAGAGTCAAATATTCTAGAATGTTGGTAAAGCCAAGTCGTTCTACCTTACAGGCCATATTTAAAACCCTCAGAAACACGCATACGGTTCCGATGAGTGTAGAGCCTATACAGTGCTATCGAGATAGCAATGGCAGCCGTGATAACACCGAGGAGCGTAATCTTAGCTGGAAAATAGCCCGGGGCGTCCTTCGCCTGATATGTTTGCGGACCGATAATATTGGCAATGCCGAATGTACAAGAGACGACGTTACCTGCAATTATCATCGTGTGCCCGTCGTAATTGGTGCCAACCCAGTTGTATATAAGGGCCAAAGGTGGCACGATCTTCATCATATCAGCTTCTATCTACCACCCATTTATGGACAGTAAACTTACAAAGTTGACCAGATAGATACCAGCGAGTGATCCGGCTGGACGACTGGGACCCTCGAAGGAAAGTAGGGCAGCTCCAATGATGGCAGGTATCAAGAGACCTATAATGGACAGCCACCTAGGTATATGTTTCAAGACTGCCCAAGTTGCGAGTATGGTTGCAAAGATACTCACGACTCCAGACGGCATATTGAGAAGAGCGCTTTGCTTTGAGTCATATCCAAAGCTGTGGATCAAGACAGCGGAGAAAGTGCTGATCACTCCGCTCGGGATCGTTATGCAAGCAGTCAGCAATACCAACAGCCATGTTTGTATATCCGAGAGCACCTCTCTGAGAAGGCGCAGATCAGATTCTGCCGGCTTAGTGTCTGGTTTGTCCCTCCTTAGTCGTTCCCTGATCAATCTCTTCTCATCTTGATCCAAAAACTGCGCTTCTCCCGGACCGTCTAGACCTGTAAGCAAAACGATCGTTATCCAGTGGCATATGATAACTCACCAGGCAAAGTGAAAAGAATCAGTAACGCGACCAGGATATTGACTATTCCTATGCAGATGAACATCACTCGCCAGCCTGCAAATGTCGATCGACTATGCTGTACGCAGAAGCTGATGAGACCACCGATAATCTGGCCAGCTCCCAGGCCACAGTACCAGATGCCATATCGCAGCGGTGCTTCTGCGTCAATGTGCCATCGCGAGGTGGTGACAATCAAAGTTGGTGCGATGGCAGCTTCGCACATACCCAACAAGGTTCGAAGGGCTATAATTGAAATTTTGTCACGGCATGCAGCTGAAAAGCAAAGAATGATACCCCATAGGAGAATGTTATATCCTAGGACCTTTGGAGCAGGAAAATGTCTGAGAAGTAGTCCTAAACGGCTGTCATCAGCTTCTGGCCGTTCAGTTGGGGGCAATATACTCACCTTGAGGCCATTGAGCGACAATGTAGCCCACGAAGAACGCTCCTGCTGTCCACGCGAAGTCTTGATTTCGCATGTGAAGGTCTTTCTGTAGACCCATGACGTTTGCGTACTACGTTGGTCATCGATCAGCTCGGTCTTGCATTGTTGTCAATCCGTTATATCTCACGTTGATAGCCACTTTGTCCAAGAATTGTAGAAAATATGCAAGGAAGAGCGTGGGAACAATCCGCCAGTCGATCTTCCGAACCAGAGCTGCTTCAGTGACAAGATTCGGTCCCAATACCGCTAGATCGTCGACCGTTGTGTCCCTGCAACCAGATGTTTGGACGTTGCCAATCATTCCGCTGGTGCCCATGATGGAATCGACTCACTGGTAAGCGCTGAGAAAGTTGTTAGAATGCTTGCGAAGGTCGTTCGGCTTTGAAGCAAACGAGATGCTTGAGAGGGCGTAAAGCAGCTTTTACTGTCAGACAATTGGGATCTAGCGTGTGCGTCGAACCATGACTCCGGGTTCAAAAGAAATCTTCGTCTTTCTCCTAGATGATGATCTCAATTACGATGTACAGCTAGTAATAGGTGGAACCAATGGATGGTCGTTGACAGCGTATCAGACACACGAAATGATCCAGGAAAGGATGCTGGTAGAGTGGCACGAATGCGGTTGACATGCAGCAGGGATCAAAACCACCTGCTGACCAGCAGCTCACGTGGCGAGCATGCACAGCGTACACGTTAACATTGTCTAGTCCGTGCACGACCCACTCTCGGTAGATGAGTCTGGTCTGGAGCACGATAGACAAGAACCCGGACCGCTGAAGATTATCGGTTTGTAGCATCAGTTCGTCTAATCCCTAGTCCACTCGCGTCTCCTTGTATCTCATCGATGCACAATGCTTGGCATGATATAACTTCTAAACAAACCTCGAGCCTCTTAGGCTCTGTCGAAGCTGTGGCAGCTATGACCTCAAGAGAATCTAGAGCTTTGTTCGTGTAAGGCGTGTCATCAACTTTCTCACAGCCTGAAAGGATAGAGCGAACAGATCTTAGCTTTAACGATTTGGCGTCACTCTTCAAAATGCTGGGTTGGAAATCGAAGGAAAACAGAGCATCGTGGTTGTAGCGAGACAGCGCACTATACGGGGAAACAAGCCGAAGCTCTAACTTACGATCGTGGCTCATGGGACCCGACGCTTGGGATTGGCGTTTCTGTATATGTCCCACCACGATGATCCGGTAATTAGGTACCGAACACTTGTTAGACTGCTGCACATGCCGTTTTATAGAGTGGTTACTCCTGTCGCGCGATTTTTGACCTGCTGCGTCGGTATATGGAAGCCGAATCCTAGTTTCGACTTCATGCTGTCTCAGCAGATTGGACGTTTTGTTAGCATGTCGGAAGGTCAAAGCACTCTAACGGAGTATAGCAACGTCTGAGAAGATCCTCGGGCTCGAAATACACGTGATCCCTCGCCAAAGCAACTATATCCGAGTCCTGTATGGAGCAGGTGGATACAAGGGGCCGAAAGCTCACAAACAAACTCTGGGTTTGCACTGTTTGCTTTGACCTGAGATTCCGCATGCTTGAGCAAACAAAGCAAACAATTGGTATCTTGATGACAAAACGGCCTCGTTCATGATCGGATGTCGGATGTCGAACGTCGGCCCTGCCAAAGCCCTTCTGTTCGAAAAGACAGTGGCTCGCTATTTCTTCGTCAGAATGTCGCCTCGTGATGTTTTTTGTGCTTCAAAGCCTGGAGTGTGACATGACCAATAGGACTCGATGACTGTTGATCTTACCTAACAGCTGCCCGAGATGGGGCATGATGTGTTTTCTGGAGGGTGAGTTTGATCGCGCAAGTACTGACAGCTTTGTAAGAAAAAAATAGATGTAACTATTGAGAAAATTACAGGATGGAAGTTCGTGTCGAAACTGGGTCGATCACCATGAATACTGTACAAAACTATACTAGTGCCCGCGAGTGATATGTACAAATGAATCAGACAAAAGTACTGTATCTAATGATCACTCTAACTCTTTGCAAAGACAAGCGGCCTCGCCTTTTTCTCATGTCTTCCTTCTCACCTCATACTTATATCCTAGACCTTGACCATAGATTGCACTATGACAGAAGGTTAGAAGTCTTGCAAGAGATCGATGTCGAAGCGCTAAATCTAGTGCGTAAGGCACTCGGGACCAGAGATCTGTTCGCTATAGTCTTGGTGAGAAACTAGTATTACTTGTTGTTCTGCCCCAGGCGAGTGTTGACATGGTGTCGGAACATCTAGATCTACCATGCAGTGGTTACACCTACTACTTATTGCTCCTCGTTCGACCCTCACGAAGTGGCGCACGGCTTGGTTTTGGTCCGCAACCTCCTTGCGATATCGGATTTGAGCGATCACACACGATCGTTCTTGCATGTTTTCTTGACATGGGTCCATGACGACTGGAACAGAATCGACTTCGCTGGGGTCAACAAGATGGAATCCCAGCTCGTGGTCTGTCTTAAGAGTCCGGACGTCCTTAAGAGTCTCAGGGAAGCTTCGTCCACTCTCTGTCAGACCTTCCACATCGATCTTCCTGACTATGTATATCTGGCCGATACAGTCGACCACTATGATCTTATTCCGAGAGGCATGGGAGGCTTATCACCGACCATTATTACACCAACTATACCACTCGAAGCTCCGTGCACAAGTCGGCTGCACACCACACCAAATCCCCGGTTCCGTTCACGTTCATCGAAATTGACAGTCTTGCTAAGGCTCCTCCACCGACCTGGATCGCGAACGGCAGCACCCTTTTCAAGCGGGAATCTGCCTAGTGGTTTCAATGTCAAGATCAACAAATTCCTAGCTAAACCCGAGAATGGATCGCTTGTTAAGGACGTCACGTCTCAGCTTGAGATATACCATGGACTCGAAGTCGAAATTGAGGCTACCAGCGCTGATCAGGGTAAGGGACCACACTTCGCTGTCGCAATTGAACGCTGGAGTGTCTGGAGTAGGCAGGAGATCATCGAAACATGCAGAATCATCTCAAAGGAGGACGTTCTGAATTCCATAGCCACCTCCCTGGCTCCGAGTCGTAGCGCTGCTGCCGATGTCATTGGGACATCGTCGGTGATCAAGATTGATCTCTTTGAGCCGTTTTCGCAGTCTCGAATCTTTGATATACCCGTTCGCGGAGCGAATTGTTTGCACCACGATGCCTTCGATCTAAGAGTTTTCCTCGAGACTCGATCTAAGCCATTCAGCACAGATCGCCCGCCGCTAAATGATTGGCGCTGTCCAATATGCTCTTCGGAATGTACGCCAGGGCAACTGGTTAAGGATGGATTCCTTGTCGAAGTGCGAGAGCACCTGAGAGCAAAAGATCAACTGAACACTCGGTCTATCATCGTTGATCATGGAGGGAATTGGAAGCGGGTCATAGAGGACGCTGCACATGCAGTGTTCCTAGATGCCGAGCTCTAGAGTGTGCTGCAGGGCAATGTCAAGACTGTCTCCATTTCGTGAACGATCTTGTAAAGCAACGCGTATCCTCAGAAGTCTGGCAATCAGCACGCGAGTCGGAGGATGTCAGGCCATGTCTTCTTACGCAAGCAGTGTCTGTGTCGCTCGCGTGGGGTTGAATTTTCTCACGTCCAGGCAAGCTCAACAAACTCGGAAACATCCTAATTTGATGATATTGGTAGGCGTATATCTGTAACTTTTCTAAGCTGGGATAGTGTTCGAATAGCGGCCACGAATCTAAGTAGTTTTGGTTTCAAAAATTCATTCAAGATCACTTCTACTTAGCTCAAATAGGGGTAGTTTAGTCCTTACAATAGCATTGTAACGCCAATGACTAACCTTGAGAACCACTGGAGTTGTGTTATAGTTGCAAGAAAGCATGGGCCCCAGGTTAAATAACTGTTCCAAGGATCGATGACAAAAGGAGGAGTGGATGTAGTGATCTGAAGACTATCATGACGTAACCACGTTTAGTGACAGGGATGCCTACAGTATCCTCTTTCTCTGGTGAACTAAGGTCAAAATCTATAATTGGCATATATAACGTCGCTAATCTACAGAAAAAGTGCACAGTTTCGATCTGCGCGTCTCCAGCATGACTAACAACAGCACAAAGAAGAGAATCTACGGAGGTGGAATTCGCAACACTTGAGCGTCATTCGGCCCTTATATTGTATCACTGTCTGGAACCACAATCCTGACTCTGTTCAAGACAACAGTGATGCATGTAGTCTAGAGTAAGATCAGAGAATCGCAGCTGCAAACGGATATGACAACACTGGGAGGGCGGCTCCCGCGAGTGCGCAATAAATCCCTGGATGATAGGTGCATCGTAAGAATCTGATGAGGGCGATGATAAGTATCGAGGGCTATGGATCAAGACTTGAAGTAGACCTTGGATATCATACGTGGGTGAGGAATTCCTAGATTGACCTTTCACCCCCTTGACAAATCCTTGCGTTGTCAAACGGACGCAAGTCACTAAGTAAAGTTTCTATCTATACCATTCAAAATGAAATTTGCTTCATTTAGTCAAAGCTGAGCTTGTTATGTTGCGAGACACAAGGGATGCCTATAATTCGTAGCCATATAGCAGAAGCAGGTCTTCTCACTGATGAGCAGGGTAATATTAGCTCCAGATCTACCGTTGGTATGAATCTTCCGTCGCGCTAACGTGAAGCACAGGCAGTCAAGACGCCAGGAAATTTGGAATGAGAGGGATAGAAAAGGCAGAGACTGAACATTGGCTGGTAGCTAAAGGAGAAACAATAATTAAGATTCTGCTAAAAGATCGATCATCGAGACCAATCTGAACATACTGCGCCGTTTCGATTTGAGATATTGAAAGCTTTGTAGTCTTAGATATATCGCTGCAATTCAGTATAGTTGTCATCTGACTCTTACCCGAATTCAACCTCGGCCCCGGAACTATGATGTGTAGACCATCAAGGAGTAGGTAGTGGGTAACAAGCGCACGTCGAAGGATCTTGACCAGCTGCTTGAGTAGGAAGGTTCATCGTAGTGCCGTTTCCCAGAGGCTGCGGCGACGTAGGCAGCACTGTAGGGTTCTCTATGTAGTTGGACTCAACAGGTTGACTTTCCTCCAGCAATTGGTTTGCTGTTTCGATCGGATAGAGGTCGTTACCGTCAATCAGACTCGTAGCAGTCGGGATCGTGGTGTTACCAACGCTACTCGGCGCTGTTATGCTTGCAGTAGGCACAATAGTATCACTTTTGTCTAGTGATGCCATTGCTGTCTGGAATGTCGGTGGGTATGAAGTGCCTGATGAGAAAGTGGCCACCATGGCGGTAGTAGTGAAGGTGGTTCCATCCGATACAATTGGACCACTCTGGGGAGAAGGTAAACCGCTATCGGAGTTATTGAGACCCGTAGCATTTGTAGCGTTCCCAAGTTCACTTGCGCCACGTATCGTGCTAAAGCCGGTTGAGCTACCAAGTAAAGCCTTTGTCATGCTTGAGTTGCCTTCGAGAGCTTGTGATGAGCTTGAGCGTATTGTAGTCGAGGTCATCATGCTCCCCTCGGGCATCGAGCCGTTGCTGACCCCTGATGCCTGGGTCGCTCCAGCAACTGCGCCCAGAGACTCGAGAGCTGTCTCCGTTGTATTTACACACACGCTGTGGATGGAGGTCTGCGAGTCCGAGATATTTGCTGCCACAACATCGATCGACATGCAGTAGATCTGTCCACTGCACTGGAAAGTGAGTGTAGCAACGCCTTCAGGGGTGTCCGAGCCAATGACAGTAGTGAAAGTCTGAGCTTCTGAGCTTGCGTAAGGACATGAAGAATTAGTTCGAAGGTCCAACACTAAATCTGTGCCATCGCTGAACGTGATGAGAGCAGCCGAACAGGTCTCGTTGAGCGGAATGCTGAAGGTTGATTGATCGCCTTGTCGCGTGTTTAGCTCCAATCCATCTCCGCAATCGGCCTTCTCCGAGAAGGCCGATCGCATGAGAGTGAATAGAGCGACCCAGAAGTAATATGCCTGAGTGTTTCTCATGTTTGTGGATCGTCACCTCTGGAATTTTCTGCAGTGGAGAAAGAAGACGCTAATATATGCCTTCTGATACGTAAGACAACGTAAGCTCTTGGATCAGAGACCGATATAGATCTGAAGAACAGACCACCTGAGTATTACGTAAAATAGTAGGTCGCGAGCAAATATGGGTAATGACACGGATCATGATGTTACTCATTCGAGAGACCCTACTGAATTCGTCATGGAGTGGTCCAGGGACTTTGAGGTACTGGTAACAATTTCGAAGATTACACCTAATCAAGCAACCATATCATATAAGGAATCCGACAGACATTTGAGGAAGACACAATTCTATCGAAGATCATCAAATCATGTCTTTCAGTTCAGCTCGCAATATACTTGCATTGTATACAGATCGCAAAGGAAGCGGAAGAGGTTATGTGGCACATATGAAGGTGTGAGGCTCACAATATCACGAAGATCACGACGAACTACTCGCTGAGTGATGACTCTATCAGTGTTTTGCATGATCCTCCACAAGATTGTTGTCGACACGGTAGATAGCACCGTCCGGCTGCCCGCTACAGGTGCTGGGAGGATCCGCTCGAAAACCAATGAGCAAGAGCACATGCTACGCTTATACTCCATGTTGACTCTCTAGCACATAATTAACATAAAGTTGTCTTCATATACCTCGACAGAAATAAATGACAGGCATAACGTATGTGAAGCAGATGTCTAGTTGTTACAGCGCCTTCTGGACTTTTACTTGCGTTTACTATATCTAGATTTTTGCTTGCGCTAAGTCATATCCTTGTTCATAGTCAATTAATCATGAGTTCTTTTGATTAAGTGATCACATGGTGTACGGACAAGAGATCCACACAGTGTAATATTTAAGTGAGTGAGGGAGGATTTCGAGCTTTGGACGAAAGACCGCGCCTGTTAAAGCAGCCACGTGATAGATCTCTATACAAGGGTTGAGATGCTAGATGTAGGACAGGATGATTGCTTGGGGGAAGCAATTTCAGGATCTTGCGAGTCGACAGAGTCGATCGCGATAGAATGGCTAACCTTCATCGAATGACGGTCATCCCCATATGATCCCTGAGAGATGTTTGCTAGGCTCGCGAGAACAGTCCAGATCATAACGATTACCCAAGCCCTGCATTCGTTGTCTTATATATCATCCTGCTCAGAGACCGCAGTCGACGCGGAACGTGGTGAATTACCATCCCCCATCGCAAAGATGGTTTCTATCCAACATCGCCTGCGGCTGTCTGGTCGAGATGAGCAAGTTACTGCAGATCGACCACAGCAAGAGGGGCTCAATGAAATCGAGAACTTGATGATTACTCTCCATGCCACAGAGCGTAAGTTCGGCGAGTACGATGATACGCTGCATGTCTGCGGTGTTCACATTGAGAATTTCCTGAAGATCTCTCGAGATCCATTCAAGAGAGAGACATCACTTACTCGGTCGCTTCGTTGGTTCATCGCAACACTCTATGTTTCAGTGTTCTCTGGAGAAGAAGGAATGGAACTAACAAGCAAAGTCGAACAAGTCAGGGCATCTCTTTTAGAGCGCAAAATTACGCATCGGATGTCTTTGCCTGCTATAAAGATTCCGGATCGGATCAATAAAGTCTGCAAGAAGATGAGAGACGAACTGAAAAACCTAGATCATCCGCAGTCGGTGGAATTTGGATGCAGAATCTGTCTCAAAACATGCTCCAGACAGTGCATTGAGACTCTTGAAAAGGCTTTGTGTAGCCGTGTGTCTCTAAAACAAGAGTTCTGCCACAGATGGGACTGGTTACCATACCAATGCGCACGTACAATTGACAACAAATGTATACGACGATATGGAGAAGAAGTCTTGGAATTCTCAAAGCAGGTGGAAGAGTCTGATCGAGATATTTCCGCCATGGTGGCACAGTTGGAATCTTGGGATGTGTATGTCGTCAGACTATCAACTCTCAACAGATGATGAAGGGCAATAATCACGTCCCCATGGAATCATCCTTGACACCGCGCAATTTCTAGGCTGCTTTTCCTTCATGAAAAGCTGTGGAAGGTCGTCATCGACCTATGCAAGTATTGCATGCCAACTCTTTGACTTTCCGTCAAATAGGAAGCCCTGGAATATCTCAATGTTGGGAATTTGCGCGCTATCTGCGGTCGTGAGGAATTTCCGGAATCCGTCTTTGCGCATGATTAGGGCGGGAAGGATAGCCTTGGCGTGTTCGAAGTTCACAATCACATTAGCTCTGCCAGCACTGCATAAGGTTTTCACTAACAGACGAATATCTTTCTCCGAACATGGATCGTGGAGCTTTAAAGAAACATGCATGAGCGTCCTGATGGACGATTCTTTGGTAGATCTATGCGAAGAAAGTCTTGCTCTCACGCAACCCAGCTACAGCAAGAGCCCATCGGAGGCTTTGCAGTGCTCGGGGCTACAAATCTACCAGAGCGATGTCTAGTAATATCCGACCCTCGTTCATCATTACAGTTCGCGGAAGAGGTGAGATGTCCACTCTTTCGCCATTGAAAAGGTACGAATTCAACAGCGGAAGCAATCTTGTGGACTCACGAGGCAAAGTGAAGAGAAGTTTGTGAGACTGACACGACCGCTAAGTGTGACTAACAATTTAAGCCATCCTGTTCTGTTGAACAGCGTTTTGAGTACTAATCAAAGTGACCGATAGAGTAAGCAGCCCTCAAATTGGTGTGAGTCCTCGTAAGCATCTTATCAAGCATCAGATTCAGTGTCTGGAAGACTGCATATATGCTGGAGGGGTTCCTGCAGATTCTATAGGGAACAAGATTGAGGAACGAGAAGCCATGGATCTTGCACAAAGTATCTTCGACTTTGCACGACCTCCGACCTTCCAGTCTGTCACCGCGGCAACAATTAACTCAAAACGCTGGGTCCTGTCACGATCTGACGATGTCGTAAGGGCTCCCATGGCTGTAGCAGTTGTTGTAGGGATACTTATGATCTTAACACTGATCGTCTGTCTTTCGCTCTGCATCTGGCTTGTTCATCGGAGTACGGTCGTTTCCCCTGCGACTATACCTCGATCACCTGGAATGTGGGCGCAGGATCATTCCCCCATCTATCCCTCTGAAAACAATCGCACCAGCATAGGGGTTCAGCTAGGACAGGATGGAAGCGGTCATGGGCCGCGACATGAGTTAGGAGTGTGAGGCAGGTAATCATAGTGATCGACTGCTTTGAATCGTTTGGCATGTCTGCTTTTAGAAGATGTAATCGCGCGTCTTGCATTGCTTTAAGGGCCATTCGATTCGAGAGACCTTCCCTGAGACTATCAATTAGTGGCATTGAAATTGCCGACTAAGTTTGGTCCCAGTCACAAACGCGAATGTCATGAACTCGGCCTTCTGGGGCTGGAATTTATGATTCAATTGAGTCTCAAGCTCATATAGCATTGCGCATGGGTAGAACGTGTTTTCTGTAGGTACAAGTGAGTGTGGTGGGAGAAGGTGTTGTTGTAGTTTCCTCGCGAGCGACCAAGCATCGAAAATTTAGCTAGAAGGAAGCTCTGTACAAAATTCGACTGCGTCCAATGCTGTAGGCGAAGTAAAAGCCGATCCTTTTTACCTGCTTTGACTGGTCAATAGGAACATGGCGTTTTTGGTATTGGAGCCACATTCACGTCTACTCGATGACCGATTTTCGAGAAGGCTTACCATGAGCCACGTTCCTCTGGTTATGTGTTCGGAACCTTTAGAAACAAGTTTGTGTTCCAGGATATGATCATAAATGATCTTTGAATGTCATCACGGTCGCGATATAGTCACAGTCACACATTCCATGCATCCATGGAAGAAGAGACAGCAAAATTATGCAATCATATCCGTTGTGATTCAAGCCATGATCAGCTGGATTTGCCCCAGGTCACCGTGGTCTCTTCGTGTTTAGGACTCAGATTCTACCCTAGCTGAACGACTGTAGCACTCTGTCCATCTTAGCAGTGTAGAGATGCAAACTACTGAGCAATTTTACATACCCTATCAAGATGCTTATGTCTAGGATCGTCTGGAGTATTGAGCTCTTATCTTTCCACCAGAACTTTAATGCCTTCGACTATGCGGATGAGACTATTGCGAAGCTTTGTACCGTCTACTCGGCGAATACAGTCGACATTCTCGATCTCACGCATCAGGAAACAGATCTCATCTAGCTCAGATCCGAGCTCTGAGCACAGATTCAGAATGCTCGATCCTTGGTCGTGGCTACTTGTACAGGCATCCGATTTGCGGAACACTCTTGCTGGGGTTATTTGTATCGTCCTTGCCGTCAGAAAGCCATGATAAGCTTGGGGGACCACATCATAAGCATGATCTCCACTCTGTTTGGCCATGACCATAGTAAATGTGCTACCGGTACTACGAATAGCAAGGCGGAAGTGATCAGTTATAATGAGTCAAAAGAACCGGGTTAATAGTCTGTTGGTATACTACATTAGTAGGTAATGAGAGCGATTGGGAAAATCCTCCAACGCACCACCTGCTGTAAGAATAAGGGGACATCTTGCTCCATGCGCAATCCTACGGGGTAAGGTCACGTAACATACTAAGCCCAGTTCGTAAACAGTGGTGAGTATGATAGGGATGTGGTATTATTCTGCCTCTATTCTCTAAGCTGCTGATATTGTGGATACCTTCTCCCATCATCCTGCCATTGAGTCTAGCTAGATATCCGATAGAGTGATGGTCTCGACTTCCAGGATGACTGCAAACAACAGAGGATGAGAGCTAGAGTGATCCGACTTCAGTCTAGGCTCTGCGGAATATGACAAGTCTAAGATCATCTACTGTGGACCCTGGAGTGGATTACAGGCCCCGCGCTCGTACCCTTACGTCAATCCAAACGTTATCTTCTACTGTCAGTTCTTGTGAGGCAAACCAATCCTAGGTACCCTGTCGGCTTGTTTCATAGTTTGGACCAGACTTTTGCAAAGCGGTTTTTCGGTAGCTACCACACATAGCTCCTATCTGATTCAATGCATCCGATTGAACAAGGATAGCGACATCATACAAGCTATACCAGCTCGATCTTGAGAGCACTTTGAAGGCGGGGTATCAATTGGAGCGGCGACGTGGAGTACGTATAGGTGCCACTCCTAAGATCCTCATCCGTGCACTGTAATTTTTCGTTGCTGCGCCACTCTCCGAACGGGAAATATTTCACAATCATTGCGACGCAGACCCCAGTCTTCCATCCCGAAAGTCTCAGTTGGTCAAAGCGTCGGCTGCTCGTATTCTCAGTTGCAGAAGTCGTGAGAATTCGCCACCCCCGTCTTCGAAGTCGATAGCTCTGAGCTCTCAGCTCTAGCTATTTGACCATTGTACATCGA
>SWBJ01000489.1:0-31587 GCA_024195555.1 Aureobasidium sp. EXF-12298
TTATGGACCATCTTCTGGTTGAGCTCGGTGACAGCCTTGGTGGCCTCGTCGGGGTTGCTGAAGCAGACGAAACCGAAGCCCTTGCTCTTGCCGAGGATCTTGAGCTCACCGCCAATCTTGACCTTCTCGAGGTCCTTGGTGACAGAGTCAACACCCTCCTCCTCGGTCGACTCCTCCTTCTTCTCACCCTCAACGGGCTCCTCCTTCTTCTCCTCCTCGGTCGACTCCTCCTTGGTCTCCTCACCCTCCTTGGGCTCATCCTTAGCGGGCTGGGTGTCACGCATGACCTTGGCGGAGGTGATGGAACCGAAAGACTCGAAGATCTTGCGGAGCTCCTCGTCGTCAATGTCGTCGGCAAGGTTCTTGACGTAGAGGTTGACGCCCTGGTACTTGTTGACCTTCTCCTGGCGAGCGGCCTCGTACTGGCGGCGGAGTTCCTCCTCACGCTCGTGCTTCTTCTGGGCGCGGCCAACGTAAAGCTTCTGTCCGTGGAAGTCCGACTCGTGGAGCTCGTCAACGGCCTTGGAGGCATCCTCGTGGTTGGCGAAGTTGACGAAACCGAAGCCGCGGCTCTTGCCCTCGTTGTCGTGAGCGAGCGAAGCAGAGGTGATATCTCCGTACTTCTCGAAAAGAACGCGGAACTCGTCGTCAGTGACGCCAGTGTCAATGTTCTTGACATAGACGTTGGTAAAGTTGGCCTTCATCTCCTCGAACTTGCTCATGCGGTCCTTCTTGGGGATGTGGTGACCGACAAAGACCTTCTTCTCGTTCAAAAGCATACCGTTGACGCTCTTGATAGCAGCGTTGGCAGCCTCGGCGGTCTCGTAGTGAACAAAACCGTAACCCTTGGAGTTACCGTGCTCGTCCTGGGCGACCTTGCAGGAAAGAATGTTGCCGAAAGCGGCGAAGGTGTCGTGAAGAGCCTTGTTGTCAATGGCGACATCGAGGTTCTTGATGAAAACGTTGCCCTGACCAGTCTTGCGGAGGGCGGGGTCACGCTGAGACCACATGATACGGCAAGGCTTGCCCTTGATGAGAGTGTAGTTCAGCTCCTCGAGAGCACGCTCACCATCGTCGCTGCTGTTGTAGTTGACGTAGGCGTAACCGAGCGAACGGCGGGTGACAGCGTCACGGCAGACACGGATGGAAGCGACCTGACCGATGGAGGAGAAGAGCTCGAAGAGCATGGCCTCGGTGACGGAGGGGTCGAGCTCACCAACGTAGAGCGAAGCCGAGTTGGAGGCCTGGTTCTGGTGCTGAGGAGGGGCAGCGACATCAGCGGGGGTGTTGGCACCGTTGACATCGGCAGAGGGAGAGGCGGGCTGAGCGGCAGCGCCGGTGGGAGAGTTGGCTTGAACGTCAGACATGTTGTTCGACTTTTACGATTTTCTGCACAGTGATACGTCAGCGCTTGTCTCCACACGATGAGTTTGTTTTCTGTCAAAATCGACGTCGCGGGGTGTTGATCGCCCAGCACAAGACGGAGGAATAAGTGAAGGAGGAGAGCTGATGAGAAAGTCGCAAGAGCGCTATCAGATGCAGAAGCCGCTTGTTCTGCGACTGCTGTTCTTGAATATGCGACTGAAGGATCTGCGCGTCGAGTGACTTTCGCAGCAGCCGGATGTGTAGAGGCAAATGTCGAGGCGGAGCGTGCTCGAGAGGTGTTGCGCAAGGGCAGAGATAGTGTATGCGCACCTTTTTCTTTGAGAGAGGAAAAAAAGTAGTCCTTTCGATAGACTGGTGTAGGATGGATGAACCTTCGCAACTAGACGCTGAGAAGGCGCGATATGTGGTTTTGTGGGATTTTCAAATTTTTTTGGTACCAGTGGGCGAGACTTTATGAAAGGAAGTGCGAGAGCACGTCGAAGATGTGGTGGAGGATGGGTGCGTACGGGTGAAAGAGAAGTCTTCAAAGAGCTTTTTTGCGAAGCGTCCGCACCTGCCAAATCGTCGTCCGCTCGGCAACACCCGCTCCTGTCATGTGAGCCGCCTTCTTTATTCTCTCTTTCAACCGCCGTCACTTCCACGCCAGAACTCTGTAGCCGCATGCGGTCTTGTTTGTCTGCTGCCTTCCGTTTGTGTGCTTCTTTCCGTTCTACTTGTTTCCATTCGTCACCCATTCATGCTGCTCAGCTGTCATTCTGTTGGTGCATTGAACATTCATTCACGCTTGATCAATTGATAACCCTCGCTTACTCTATTCACCCCATATTGCTCGCTTGCTCCCGTTGATTGCAACCTTAGACTTCCAAACTCTCCTCCCAACCACCAGTATGCTCCAACCATAGCCTAACTCTCTCAATACACTCCTCGATCGATGCCCCCAATGCCTCTCTCCACTGCCCTTCTACCTCGTGCACTTTCCCTTGCAAGTCTTCAGTCAACTCTTGTTCCTTTTGCTGCTTGATTAGAGTCATCTCTGCCTGAATTTTATCCACACTCTCGCCAGCTGCACTACGCTCAATCTCCCGCAATCGCAGAGTAGCCGCTTCTGTTGCTGTGTGCACCTCGTGAAGAAGACACAGCAGGTTCGTCTGCGCTTCGATGAACTGATATGCCGATTTCTTGGCGTGTACGAGGATGGTGTACATGTATTGCAGAGGGAACTCGTGATATGACATGTTCTCCGCCAGCTCGTTGGGAGGCACTACAATGTCGAATCCGTGCAGATTGTCAGGCACTTTGTGCACAACTTCGACCAGGCCTGGTGCGATGTCCCAGAATGCCGACAACTGGATCTCGACCCCTCTTGAGATGTGTCGCTCCACAGTCTTGCGCAAATGGTCGAATCGTGCTTCTGTCTCTTGTGCATATCGTAACTGCCGTCTCTGGCGTTCAGATTCGAAATGTTGTTCGGCTTGACGCAATTGTGCTTCATTTGCATTCTGTCGATAGTTGGTCAGAACAGCCGCAGACTCTCTTGCAAGAAGGGCTGTATCCATGTCAAATCGTTCCTTGTGGATGTGCTCTCTGCTTTCGAACAACCACTTCAAAAGCGTAAGTTGCTCAACAAGCTCAGGCCTCTCGTCCCCTTCCGTCTGTGCGAGCAGGTTCTGATTGCATCCAGCTTCTGCATCCAAAGCCTTGGTGAGTTGATCAATGCAATCATCACAGCTTCGTGAATGTTCAACAAGCATCCTGCAAACAGGTTCATGAACACGCTGCCGGAAGTCTTGACACTGTGTTTCGGCCTGCCTCAGAACGTTCGCAGCCTCAGATTGACGATACGTGAGCTCAGCTTGAGTGGCATCATTATAAGATATCTTTCCGGAATTGATGGACGCTTGTGTTTGGGAACGGAAGTGACGAAGGCGTTCCCCAGCTGACACTCTCCATTGTTGGCGCCTGCTTATCTCGGTGGATTCATGAGACTGAATGAGTTCGCGTATACTCGAGAGATCTGCTGCGGCACGATGGTTTGCTCTGAGTGTGCTCAATGCAGGATGACTGTTGTTAACAGCAGGATAGTGGCGTGGATATGGTGGCGGAAGTGTCACGAGTCTTGTAACGTCCAAAGCTGATCTTCCAGGTGGACGACCTGCAGGTGCTTTGTTACGAGGCGACAGCAAAGTTGCCGAAGGTGGGTTCGATGGAGTGTACAGACCATCCTCTTCGTGCCAGCCAACTTTCTCTTGAGGATACTCATCAGGTCCATACTGGAAAGTTCGCTTGCTGGTACCAGGTGTTGGCGTACTCTGGTTGGGTGAAGGTTGTGCAGCAATGAATAATTCCTGAGGATGCAGGCTCATGTACTTGGACTCTTGTCTGGTTCTCTCGAGTCTGCGCCCTCCATTACCAAATGAGCCATCCACGCTCTCTTCCCACCACCGACTGGCCGATCTTCCTCTAGAACTCTCTTCATCAGGCACCGTGCTGACGGCCATGCTGGGAATCGGCGAAAGACATGGCTTGAACTTGTCACCCCAGGGATTGACAAGTCTCCTGTCTGTAGCGTCCTCGCTATCATCGGCCAGAGATTCTGTATCGGTAGCAGGCGTAAGCTCTGCAGTAGAAGCGATAGAAGTATGGAAGCTGCCATCCAGATCGATCACGATATTCGCACTTTCCGGACTCACGTTGCGACTCTTAGGCTGGATGGCATTAGGCTCGAGCGAAGCAGGCAGTGGTCTCCACATATCACGAGTCAACTCCATAATGTCTCCGGCCATGGTACTGAAGGCTTCTGAGTAGAGCCCCCTTCGTAGTCTTGACTCTTGAACCATGAAACTCGCAAAAAGTTCCAACCTCTCTTGATCGTTCTGTGCAGCAAGTTCTTGACCGATAAAGGCTCGATATCGATCCAAGCTAGATTGTGCAAAGTTTGAGAGCTCGCTTGAGCTTGAAGTCTTCTGGTCATCTGCAGGATCAGCACGTGTCTCACGTGTCTCACGCGTTGAGAGTTTTGTGTTGTCCGTATGAGGGGGCTGCTTTTCGAATCGCTCGTCGGGAGTGGTAGACTGATGTAAGACCCCTTTGTGTGGAACAGCGGCGGAAGGTGTGTAAGGGGGTGTCAATATAGCGAGGTTGTTGCGTCCCTGCCCCTGACGACGAGCGTATTCGGGCGAGGAAGGTTGAGCTGGGCTGGACTGTGATGAAGATGATTCAACAGCCGCAGTGCGTCTTCTCCGTAGCAAACCATCAGTAGTAGCAAGAGTGAGATTGGTGGGTCTTGTAAACTTTGACGTGTTCTCGTCCATAGCTCCTTGGTTCTGTTGATCCTCACAGACAGTTTCGTGACCTTCTCGCTGTGCTCGACTCCGCGACCTTCGTTCACGTATGCTGTCTGTTATGGCTTCTCTGCTTGCCGGAAGCTGACTACTACTACTTCTTCCTGCAGCCTGGCGCCCAGTATCCACACGTAGTTCCATAAAGCTAGGGTCGTTATCCATGTCAGGGTTCCAGTCGGAAGGAGTGGGAGGAATTTCACCAAGGGTGTTCTCATGTCTTCTCCTGACCGGAGGAGGGGGTGGAAGGGGAAGCACGCTTGATGAAGTAGTAGAAGACCTTGCTCCTGGAGCTCGTCTTGCATATCGGTTGAGACTCTGAGACCTGTTCTCTGGAGGTGGTCCTGGTGGAGGCGGTGGGAGTGGCATACCAGGCTCCCAATGGGCCGATTCTGGCGAGTTTCTGCCGGTCAAGGTCTGCTGAGGGGTGTGTGTCAAGATGGCACCTGTAGAAGCTGCACGACGGGAGGCAGGAGGTCGCGAACTGGGACCTGCGGATATGATAGGCACTTGAGCATGCAAAGAGTTCAGTGTAGATATCTGATCAGAACTGTCCGAACGCTTAACACGAGCAGCAAGTCCAGAGATACTGAACCTGGAACGTTGAGGGTCTTTGCCTACTCCCGAGCTTGATCGATCACGGGAATAAGTGGTTGGAGGGGGTGGGAAGGGTCCACTCGGTGGGGTCGAATGATGGCTTGTTGTACCAGCAGACGATGGTTCTACTGACAGAGGCGAAGAAACGAATCCTGCCATAGGTACTGGTCGCACGGAGCGAGAAACATTGTCAGGCGGTGGTGTATATGGTGGTGGTGGAGATGGCATCGATGCTATAGCCTGGTTACTAAACGTGCATGCAAGACCTTGTGGTAGCCAAGACCATGGTCGTGTTCTGTACAGTATAGGAAAATCTACTCACCCTCCATGCTCGATGTGTCTCGAGCAAATCGTTGAGTAGGAGAGAAAGCCATGTGTGATCCACCGACAACATTGCTCTGGCCCCACTGTTGAGGGTTGTATGGTCTAGATGTCATGGCTGAGTTGCCGTGAGTCGAATTTCCACTTCCAGAGGGACCGAACATGGGACTAAGAGGAGTGCTCAGAGACGATACATTATCTCGAGGTGAATTCTGTGATCCGTTGGAAGCATGGTGTTGTAGAGCTGGACGAAACTGTCCAGAAGGTGGATATACACCATACTGTTCGCTCATCATATATCAATTTTCTAGTGCATACCGTTGGAGGATATGAACGTCAAGTCGATCGTGAAGCCGCAAGAAAGGAGAGAAGATCACAACATGCGACAGCCAGTGGTTCATAAGAAGTTCGTGATTCAGATAAGCCACAACCGCCCTGAGAACTCCATTAGTGACCGAATTAATGCTTGTCTGCATGCCTACGCGACGTATGGCAAGCCGTTGTTTTGAAGATTGTCCTTGATTGGTCACTTGCATATATGCAAACGCTGAGCGCTTACGGTTGCTATTCTAATCCGAGATTTCGCAGATGGTCGTGACACCTGCATCGGGGCTAGAAAGTGCCCAGAATGGGCGCTTAGAGAAGTCTTGGAGGCGCCACGCTGGACAAGTAGCTTATTCTAGACGTCTTGAAACGCTACTGTCACTTGAGCGACAATGTCAGGAGACGATCTTGCTCCTGAACTTCAGAAAAATATTGTGTCCGAAGGGAGAAGAGCGACCGAGGTGACACGAGTGGGGATGGTGTGGTGACTCCTTGGCGTTCAGAGCACCTCATTTTGTGAGACTCTCTCATCGCCGCCTAGAAATCGTGTTTTGAGTGCGTGTAAACAATATTGTGATTGCTCTGAAAACTATGTGTATGCTACGTGAAACTTGGGGTATTTGAAACGACTCGAAAAATATTAAACGTTATCGCTAGAACGCAGTATGACGGTATAAACACCCAGAAAACAGATCGCTGAACCATGTCCCATCGACGTGGTGAGAAAAATGAAGACATTATAAATTTGGGAGAGATCAAATGCGGCCACCTTCCACGACCTCTCTACCGATCAGCTCCAATAGACCAGCCTCACTTGTGCGACGCCTTTCGAGGATCCAGCGCTTGCCGCCCGTAGAATCCTCTTCACGGACATAAGTGATGTTGTCTGCACCGCTTCCAGATCGTGAATGTGTTTGGTACGATTGTCGTTCAGGAGCTGCATTTGTGTCCTTCGCAGCAGCCTTTTTGGCTGTCACTGGCGTCCCTGGCATCTCGTGTAAACCGGATGAGCTCTTCTTAGGAGTTGAGAGATTGTCTGACATGAAGGATGCATGCGGAGGCTGTAGAGGCGAATTGAGTGTTTGACTGTTGGTAATGCCGTTTGGCATTGATGTGTGGACGGGCGACGTGGGGACAGGACTTGAAGAATGATTAGAGGGATTGTAGTTCGAGTTGCTGTCGCTGCTACGCTGCCAGGCCATGGGAACGCCTCCACTGGCGCGCGGCATAAAATAGCCATTTGGCGTGTTCTGTGCCGCCATTGTGGGACTGTAAGGAGCTGGCACTCCGAAAGAGGAGGATAGAGAATTGACACTGTTGCTGCTGCTACCGAATGCACCCTGCTTTAGTCTTCGGAGATCTGCCAGTGTCATCTCGTCTTCTTGTAGATGCTGCCAAGCAAGGGGGCTCATACGAGCTGCTGCCATGTGAGAGGGCGGGAATCCAGGGGATGGAAGAGCAGCGGCAAGAGGGCTGAACGGTCCAATATACGAGTTACGCGTGCTGAACTCGCTTCGTTCGGTGATGGGAGTCAAATTTGGCTCCTTCACGCTCTTTTGCCGCACTATTTCGATCCCGGGAGCGCCAAAGTAGCCGCCGTTGGTGGCCTCGACTGTGTCGGCATCGCCGCCTGGACGTGCTCTGGCGTAGAAGCCAAATTCCTGACTGTAGAAGCCTTCGTCGTCGTTCGCAAGGGCTTCCGAGTTCGCAGCTGATATCAAATCGGAATCATCAAAAGCGAAGTCGTCGGTAGGAAACTCGGGAGAAGAAAAAGTGTCGTCTATGGTTGCACCATCGCTGAACCCAAAATCGAATGCCGAGTAAGAACCACGAGAAGCATGGGTGGTTCCGGACATGTAGCTCTGACGCATCTGAGGCTGCATCTGCATCTGCATTTCCATTTGCATTTGCATTTGGTATGGCGATAGTTGTGGCATCTGCATCTGCAAATAAGGTGGAATCTGCATCTGCATAGGCGGAGGCATGGACATCTGCGACTGTGGGTATTGTTGCGGCTGCGAGTGGTTGTCTTCGCCTTGCTCGTAGTCCTCGGAATAGACAGAATCAGAAGCCGCTATGCTGTTTTGTCTTGTGAATTTACCATCTGCAGCAGCGCGGTGCGCAGCTTCCGCCAAAGCACTGTGGTATGCAGAGAGGTTCTGACAGTCGGACTGGCCTTGCTGTGAATCATGTCGTGCAGCTTCCTCCTGAGCCTCTCGATGGTGCTCGCTCGGTTGAGAGGAGCCTTCAGAAAATGGCGAACCAGCAGAGAAATGGCCAGTCCCGGGATTCTGAATGAGGAAAGGATAGCCATTGACGTCGTGGACGGGTGCGTCTGGAGGGGGATATATAGAGGCAGTCGTAGGCATCTGGTGGAGATGAGCTGGCTGGTTGGGTCTTTTGAGATATGAAGGATCGTCGAATTTGTCTTCATCAAACGTCTCATCATTGTTCTCCTCCTCCTCTTCTTCGTGTTCTTCTTCCTCGTGTACATCGTCGAGTTGATCAATCATGCCATCATCGAAATAGAAAGAGTTGGCTGAAGACGGCCTGACTGGTTGCTGTTGAGATCCAGCAAAAGAGGACTCAGCCGAGGGACCTGGAGGCGGATTTGAGCGCAAAGGGTTTTGAAATGCTGGTTGCACTGTTTGAGGTACGGGATTGGAGTACAAGGCGCTCGAAGAATCCACGGACAGGGGGCCCTGACCTGCGTTCAATGTCATGGCAGAGAGGCGTTCGGGCAAACCAGAGTTGAGATGTTCGTAGAGACCATTGGCGGGAGCATCCTCCATCTCATCGTGGTCGTACATAGCATCCTCATCGAAGTCATCCTCTTCCTCCTCTTCGTATTCGTCGTCCTCAAAAGTTGGTGGTGGCTGAGCGATATTCGACTGGCGAAGTTTGTGCCTCTCCTCTAGCAATTTCTCTTCCGCTATTGAGTCGTTGGCTATCTGGAAGCTGAAGCGTGAAGCTGTACTGGCCATGTGCCTAGGCAGCGTAGAGTTGGGATTTGGTAAAAGACTAGGTGAATATTGAGGCTCTTGTTCAGGAGCCGAGTCTTGCTCATTCCTTTCAGCGCTGAACACGGGTTGCTCGATTACGATTTCAGGAGTGGGCTCGGGTGAGACTGGAGAGTAGACACGCTCGGGTTCGTGATATTGCCATCCAGGGCCGCTCATGGCACTCATGGCAGAATGTGGAGAATCAGAAGCAGGCTCGGAATTGGACTGATCGTCAAAGAGCTGACTCCGGCGGCCGAACGGAGGCATATTGAGTGACTCTCCACTCTGATGCCATGAATTCCGTGCGAGGAAATCGTTGTTGGCCAAAGTTTCGGCATGAACACGGTTCTGATCCGGTCCACTATCAATATGTTCAATGAAAACAGGGGCATGCTGAACCGACTGCCTCTTTGGATCACGCTCGACCGAGTCCTGCTGCGATTTGATCGAGTCATTGGCAGTCGAAGGTTTTGGTGAAGCTTCTGCCAGACTCGGATCGTAGGACGGCGTGCGCCGAGTTCTTGGAGCGCTGAAATCGTGTACAACTTTGCCTCTGATTCGGGGGTCATAATCATCTGGGAGATCCATAGGTGGTATGGCCAAGTTCTTGGAGGTAGTCTTTTCCAAAGTCTCAACAGCTTGCGCGGAACGCCTCCTCATGAGCAAATTCACAGGGTTGAGCAGATTGAATTTGCCTTTGGACGACTTGTTCGAGTGTAGCTCTGGTCTTTGCTTGGAGGCCTTTGCATGCTGGGGGACCCCATTGATTGTGGACTCGGCCGGAAGTGGGCGGTTCCCTGCTCGAGGTTTGGCCTGGGCTGTGGTCGACGAATAGGGTACTGAGAGAGCAGCCAGAGGAGAGGAGGGTGACATGTTGGTTTGCTGGAAGCTGGGTAAAGCACCTACAGGGCTCGTCACAGCCCTCCCGTTTTGCAAGCTTCGTGGCCGCACAGCAGGAGTGGCAGCGACAGGGGCATCGCGGAGCGGTGAAGGTGTTGAAAGGTTCGGAGACGAAGAGGGTGCGGATTGCTGCGGACTCGGGTGGAAGGTGAAGGCGGCATCGAGGCCTAGCCCAGTGGATTGCGCATCGTCGGCAATATCAGCGATGCTCGGTATGGGTGGCAGGACGGGCGCTGCGTGCGAGACGGGCGACGATGAGACGTATGTGTGCGTGTAGGATTGCGCGCGTTCGTGGGACGGCTTGGGCGAGTGGTTGCGGCCAAAATAAGAGCCCATTCTCGAGTGACGGGCGGCGTCGACTATCTTTCCTGCAGTGCTTGGTGCTTCTGCTGCGCAGGACTCGGTCGCGAGAGAAAGCTTTCTATCTGGGCAGAGTCGCTGTTCTCCGGTCAGACATGATGTCTGAGTGGTAGCGATAAAAGGTGATGGAATCAAACACACAAGCTTTGGAAGACCGCGGGCCTCTGTTTCAGCACTCCCGTATCACCGCACTGCAAATTGCCAAACGAGTTGCTGCAATTGACTTTTCGATCTTCCTTTCTTCACGTCACTACTGTCCAGTCTGTTCTGCTCAACTTCATAAGGATCACGGCGACGGCACGCGTAAGACCGTTCTTGGGTACCGCAACGAGAATACAAACGGTCTGTCTGTCTGCCAGGAAACCTGCCATCGGAGTTGAGGAAGACTCTCTTATTGGGCCGAAGCACCCGCTGTTCAATCAAGCCACACCCGAGTCAATGCGTTTCTCGAGAACCGGCCCGAGCTTTGTCCTTGATGACTCGCGAGCACGAGTCGCGCCTGCTCTCGGTATGCAGAAGCATCCGATTCTTTCCTCAATCGCCTGACAGATTGGTATCAAACAAGAGCTATAAGAGGTTGATCCAGTCACTTCTGCCTCATCTAGCTCGAGATCAAACTTGCTGCAGCGAAAATCGAAATTCTATCGACAGAAGACAGGGATCTTCTTATCTTCCGTTCCCAACACGAGTCAAGGCCGTTCTGTGCTCATTGGTCAGCAACATCAAATCCGACCGCGTGCAGACCATTTGCTCTCCACGCACCAACACGACTCGAAAATGGCACCTTCCATTGTGCATTTGCCCAATGGGCACAACTTGTCCGTCACGCCTGTTTTTGGCGGTCTTTCCTTCAAGTCCGTCGATGCTCACTCCCATCACAACATCTTCCCTCCTGGTTGGACTATCACCATCGAGAGCGAAGACAGTGACGGTCCTATCACTCCCAGCGACAATGACACTCCCAGACATCGTGTTCACAGTTACAAGAGACCTACTCTTCAAGGTGATCATCTGTTCATCTCCAGCATCTCTAATCCGCCTAATGAGCACACTCCTTCACACTTTCCTGCATCCTCGCCTACCCGCCAAATTGCCATGATGCTATGGGCCACTCTATACTGGTACTTCCACCAATCCGAGCCTGATCAGAAGGTCACCAACTCTACATCTCAAGGAACGGTTGAAGCCGGAAGACCCAGAGGTGAATGGCGCATCAACATCAACCGCGAAGGTGTCTTCAGAGGAAAGCAATTGATGCAGAAGTTGGAGCGTATGGGCCTGATCGCAACCGAGGATTCCGCTGTTGGAATTTCCTTAGATCCCAATGCTTCTGAGGGATGGTCTGCTATGTTTGTGTCTCGTCGTCATTTCTGGCAGCTTGATCCTCGCATATATCTCTTCACCAGTAATCCTCAGGTCAACTCTGCTTTGGTGTCCCATACTCACGTGGATTCAAGACCAGACTCGCCCGCGCTCGGTATCTCCAGCAGCAGACCTGACTCGATCGTCGACAATGCTGGCCCTGTGATTCCTACTGGTGGAAACCACGGGCTGTGGACGCCTCCTGGTCAATTCAAATCGTCCTCGCATCTGCCCACATTCTACCCACCTGCTCCAGCGCAGTACATCTTCACTGATAACGTCCGTCATCCCCTGCGTCCCAAGCCTCCTCGACAAGGTGAAACTTTCTATACAAGATATATTCCTAGTCTTGGTGAATATCTCTCCTTCCGCGTTGCGTCTTTGTCCAAGCGTCCAGTGCAACACATTGGTCCGGTGTCAGACCCAACTCCTGGAGCTTCTCCGCTTCGCGCTTCCGCAAGTGCCAGCGACTCGCACGTTCCAACCGTAGGCACTACGGACCACGAGATGAGCGATGCTGAACTCCTCCATAAATGGATGAACGATGAGCGAGTTGCACACTCATGGGGCGAGCAAGGTCCCTTGTCGCACCAAGAAGGATTTTTGAAAGGCGGACTGACCAACAAGCACACCATACCAGTCATTGGATCCTTCGATGGAAAGCCTTTTGGGTATTTCGAGATCTACTGGGTCAAGGAGGACAGACTGGGCTCTTACCTGGGATACCAGGTGGCGGATTATGATCGTGGGATACACCTCTTGGTCGGCGAGCAAAGGTTCAGAGGCCCACATCGTGTTAAGGTTTGGTTGAGCGCATTGGTTCATTACTGTTTCCTTGCCGATTCCAGAACCGAGACGGTCATGTTGGAACCAAGAGTCGACAACGCGAAGTGAGTGATGATGAATGTGTATGTGTTTCGAAGAGCCATGACTGACGATATTCAACACAGATTGAAGCAGTACTGCGAAGAAGCCGGCTTTTTCAAGGAGCGCGAGATCAGCTTCCCGCACAAGCAGTCGAATCTTATGAAGATTCGCCGTGAAGCCTGGGATGCTCCAGCCATCTGAACACGATTCTAATACTTCCTTTCGAGACCGTTATTGAGCTATTGAGAGGAACCTGAATAATTAATAGTCGCAAAGTAGAGTAGAGTAGAGTTCGCAAATCAATCGTTACCGGGTAAACAGTCACATGAAGATCCGGGAGGGGCAGAAAATGAGGCACTCTAGGCGGACGTTTTGAGATACGGTTCAAGCGATCCTGAACTTAATGCGATGAAACCCCAACGCTCTCCGGAGTTCGCCAAGTGGGTGAGCGTTTCAAACCGCAAGTCTGCACGACATCAAGAGATCCAGACTTGCGTCACCCTACTCAATTTGGGCGAGTCGAATAAACATTGACAAGCATCAGAGTTGCGATTGTCGCACACGCATGACACCGAGTCTCGTGGACAGTCAAGTCTTGTTCCCAAGCGAAATGGCGCATGCCGGGCAAGGATGTATCGCATGCAAGTACAATGCGTAGCGCCGGAAACCCCACGAGGTTGACGCGGCAGAGGACCAACCGTCCGTTGTCTGTGACTTTTTGGGTGGGAGGGAGGGCGTAAGCGCAAGCGTTTTCCTGCCATTCGGACAAGGGTTAGCAATATGCACAGGGCTGCCCGTCGCTGAGAGCGCGCGAGCGTCTGACGTGACAGCCCGTGTCCGTCCGTGTTGTTATTTTGATTAAGGTCTGATTAATTCTGCCTTTATCTGTTCTGCAAACCTGTCAAGATTGTTATACTTCCCACGGACGAACGATACACCCTTACGACACACACATGGCGCCGAAACGATCAGCGGACGAGACGAATGAGGCCGCGCAGATGCAGCTTGTCAGCCCGCGCAGCAACAGCAGTATTCACGGAGACGACACGATCCTGAAGGTCGACAGCCCCAGCGAGAAACAGATCGCTGAACTCGTTGCCTCGGAAAGTGCGCTTATGGACTCGGCCGACGACCTGGACATGGATGATGATGAAGCTGCGGAAGACGAGGATCTCGGAAGACCATACAAACGCATCTGCCGTGGACGCGAAAGTGCGCTTTCTCTGGCTATGTCTGACCAAATTAAGAAGAGGTAAGGGTGACTGCGTGATTGCTTGTGTGTCTTATACTCTTATCGGTTTCACATTGGACACCAAACAAGATAAATCAATACACCAAAAATTGCGTGCACTCTGATAAGACAAACATGAAGCTGATATGACTTGTTACTCTCAGCACGTTCTCGAAACCCATCCTCGTACGTGTTGGCACGTTGACCAACAGTCAAGATTTCCACGTCCATGCCGCTCGTCTCGCTGCCTCATCACCATACTTCACCGAGCTTCTAGACAAGCAAACCGAAGAAGATGCACCTCTCGAACTACCAGAAGACGACCCTATAGTCTTCCAACTATACGCCCACTACATATACGACAAGAAAAGCATAACATCTCTGGATCTTGCCACTTCCAACGCAGCTCTGGACTCACGATCTGCTGCTTACGACACCTATATCGATTTACTCCAAGCCTACATTTTCGGCGAGAAAGTGCAAAACTCGGATTTCCAGAATGAAGTCATGAATCGCATTTTACAGTGCATTGGCGACATGCACAATGGCAAATCGCCAAAGACGGCTGCTCTTACCGCAAACAAGGATGATTTACCTTCGGCTTCTTCGTCGGAGAACATCGTACGACCGCTGATTGAACTGCTATATCCGTCACTTCCACCTGATTCTATCGGACGGGGCTTGGTGGTCGAAACTTTCATTGTGCTCTGGAGTCACTCGGACGTGCTGCAAAACTTTGTGCCTGATGTCAGTAGAGAGCTTCTGACAGAGATTGCAGAGATGCTGTTGAGTGGAGACAAGGACCATATCCGCGATGCTTGGGCTCAAGCTATCGATGGCGATTACTCGTATTATCACTCTGCCAGGTCTGATGAGCACTAGGTTGCTTGCCATGCTTTTGGCAAAGCACGAAAGAGGTGCAGGTCATTATACTTGTTTTGTGCAGGCTGCTGGTTCACGCATGCGTTTCTCTTCTTTTTCACTTCTGTCTTTCCCCCTTCTTAAATACATACACAGCTTTTCTTTCGGTCGTATAATGTCTGTCATTTATGAACGGTCATGGTTGGATAGTCCTGGATTTGTTTCCTCTGGTCACGACGTTTCACGAAATGCAAAGAATCAGATTTGATATACTTGAAAACCTCTATACATTTGCTCAACTGTATGCCATCATCATGTTTCGTATACTCTGCAATCTCAGGGATAACACCGTATTAGACATTCTCAATCAGCAGAAATTCTATGTTTACACTTGAAGAGCACTCTAGTCTAGAAAGGCATATCCATATCCAGCACGTCTTCCTCTTCCTCCTTCTTCGTATGTGCATTCCCACTAGGATATACGTTGCGGATAAACTGTATCACAGCTGCAATGTCCCTCTCGCTCGTCGGCACAGTGTGTGTACCGGCATGTCTGATAATCATGCCAGCTCCGCCATCAGCACACCGTTCCGCCAGAGCCAACGACTCACTTTCCTCGACAATAGTATCCATACTGCCCAGAACATGCAATACCGGAGTTGCAATCTTGGGCTCGTAGAAGGCAGCATACTTCTGATGCTTATTCAACAATCCCGAGAAACAAACACCGAATTTCAACGGTGGGTGTTCAAGTTCCGAGAACGACGAGGGAAAAGCCATGCCATCTTCGACTTTAGCAAAAGCATTTGCTCGATCAGTTTCAAGCAGTGAAACCACCATAGCAGCCAGAGCAGCACCTTGACTAAACCCCATCACTCCATCAAAGGGTCCATGTTCTTTAAGCGTTGCTGCTACAACATTTAATCCTTCGATAACGCCATCTTGGGGTTCACCGCGTTCTCTCAGCTTCCACCATCCATTTGCATCTTCTCTGACTTCTGCGCCATTGAGATCGGCAGAGGAGACTTTGAAGGGTCCGGTTGGGAAAATAAGTTCGACTCCAGTTATGGGAGGATCTGTTTTTATGGGTGCGCTGGCGAGAGATTTTTCGAGGAGTTTTTTGACACGTTGGGTTTTTGCTTGGAAGAGAGGGCCGGATTGTGTGTAGCCTGCGGATTTATGATGTTAGAGGTTGATGATTGTTGGGGGGAATGTGGCGGTCTTACCATGTAACATGAGAATCTTTAGTTTTCTGGAGTTTTGGTTGTTTGATCTTGAGTTGGGAGGCATGTCGGAGTCTGGAGATGTTGTCTATAAGATTGTAATAGGTGGTTAGAATGATGGGATGGAGTGTTGAAGTCGAGTGCTCATCGATACCGCTTTGACACTTTCGCCATCAAACGGGCTGTCACTTCCTCTTTCGGATTTGACATATGCTCAGATCATTTTCTACTACGTTTGCAACAATGTCGACAGCACATCATGTACGGAGACTTGGATTTCTACATACTGGCGGTTGTCTCTTGCGATCGAGAGTCATGCCAACGACGTCGGCCCTTGCCTTGAAGCAGGTCCGAGTTTATGTCTCACAGCAAAAGAGCACATTACATAGCAAAGATGCTGAAGTTACTCTTTCTACAAAGTCCAGACCATCACTCTCTGAACGCGCCTTCTGGAGCTGTCGAGGGACATGGAGGAGAGCAGGAGTGAATACACTGCGTTGCCTTGTGGGATGCACAGCGGGTGACTTTTCTGCGCTGTGGACATTGCAGACATATATGCCGGAGATGGGTATGGGCACTATCATGGCTTTATCGAGTGAGTATTCCTTAGTGTCTGGCAACAATGATTGTCTCACAGATGCTGATATATAGATCATAGTGACATCTGGTCTTAGTACCTCGATCGCATTGGAGACAGCTCTATTGCGCTGGGGAAAGGACAAGTTGGCTCTGAACATGGCGTTCAAGACAGCAATGGGCATGAGTTTTATCTCGATGCTAGCAATGGAACTCGCAGAAAACATTGTTGATTTCCATTTGACTGGCGGGGTGATAGCGCTGCAAGATGCACGATTTTGGGGTGCTGCAGTGGTCAGTATTGCGGCTGGATACTTGGTGCCATTACCGTGGAACTATTATAGATTGAAGAGATGGGGAAAGGCGTGCCATTAGAGTTGGTGATTGGAAGAATTGAAGTTGAGAAAGTCGAAAGAGGAGGATAAAAACCAACACTGAAGCGAGTGACCCTGTCGCTTCGTCTTCAAACACCGAGAAGGCCGCTCGATGCGACCAGCAACTTAGCTATCATCACAATCAACCTTCATCCATTCAACCCAATATTCCTCAAACGCGACTATCCACACATCGTCATGAGTGAACTACCAGACTCCCCATTGTCGTCGATATCTTCGTCGGACGAAGCAGACGACCACATCAGCATCAGCACCCCGAATCGATCAGCCAGACGCAGCATCGACCCAGACCACGCAGGACCCCCGAGCAAGAAGCGACGTACTGGAGGCCACCCAGCACACATCGGAACACCCCACGGCGGCACGATAATGGTGGCTGGCGCGGACGCGATGGAAGAGTCGGAAGCAGACATCAGTTGCGACAGCGAGGCCTCGGCTCCAGGATCACCCAGCGCAGACGAGTTTGCCATGCGAGCCGACCAAGTCACCACTTGCGCATGGGAAGGCTGTAGCGTGGGCGATTTGGCCAACAGTGACGAGCTCATTGCTCATGTTCAGAACGACCACATTGCTCCCAAGCGCGCACGCTATACCTGTGAATGGGGAGACTGCGCTCGCAAGGGCACGAATCATCCCAGTGGCTACGCTCTCAAGGCTCATATGCGAAGTCACACTAAGGAGAAGCCTTTCTTCTGTCATCTTCCAGGTACGCTACTACGAGCTCTGCTACCACACCATCCAGCTAACTTTGAATCAGAATGCGACCGCTCTTTCACTAGATCTGACGCCCTCGCCAAACACATGCGTACCGTTCATGAGCCCGAACCGCCACGCGCCGCCGCGACGAATGCCAACCCTATCGATCCGGCCACTGGTCAGCCCAAGAAAGGTCCTAAACTGCGTCTTTCGATGAACGCAAAGACACCAGCCAAAGCTGCTATTCCGGACGTGCCTGCTGCCCCCCTACCTACCCAAGCACCTGACGACCCGTCACCCCCTATGGATAACATTCAATACATACCCGCACGCCATCCCATAACAGGGCAAGCCGGGTTCATGATCACCTACCCTCCAGACATACACTTCTCTCGTTTTGAGAGCGAGATTCCAGCAAACCAACTCATGCGATTGCTAAGGCGTCAACTCCATTGGGCAACGGAAGAGAGTGAAGAGCTGAAACAAGAAGTCGAAGGGCTGGAGGAGCTTCGTCGCAACGAATGGGCTGCCAAGGAAGCTCTCCTGGAGGGTGTTCTACAAGGCGAGCTCGCATCTTCGAATCTCGACGACGAGGTCATACACGACATGAAGGAAGAGGTGTGGGGACCTGAATCGAAAGAACTGGACTGGACAGGTACCCCTTGGTGGACAAAAGGAAAGGGTGCCAACAGCCTTCAACAGCCCGACAGTCCAGGCATGGATGTGGATGAGGTACTCGAGGATGCAAACCTCGCGGCTAATGCACAACAAGCAAGTGCTTCTCAAGCAGAAAGAGATGAGGACATGATGGCGGTTGGTGCATTGATGGGCCTTAGTGGAGCCAGCTAGTCGCTGCCATCGAGACAGACGACCGAGGACACCCCCTATGCATCAGCAGTGGAAGAACAAACTGCTTTATTCCGATTCTGGCGTGAACAACATGACGATGGCTTTCACAGGACGAATTAGCTAGTTGCCAGACAGCGGCAGCCATGCATAATCGAGACGGAAAAGATACAAGTGTGATTGGGAATATGCGTATATGCAAAAAAGAAAGCATTGCTATCGACAGAAGAAAACGTGTATCCTTCTCATCAGAGCTTGGTACTCCTGACCAAACCCTTCTTGATACCCGTGAGCTCACCACCGTAACCACCCTTTCCTTCACCGCCCTTGTAGACAGGCTTGATGGAAGCAAGCTTCTTCTTCTTCTCCTCAAACTTCTTGCGCTTCTTGACACGCGGGTTGCGCACATCCTTTTTCCTGTGCGGCGTGAGACCCTTGTTCTTCTCAATCGCATACGTGATTGCTCTCTTGCCATCCGGACCCACTTCCTCCTTTTCAATGACCCTGCCTCCTTGTGCTGCTGCTGCTTTGAAGGCTGCAGCTTCAGCAGCTTTGTCTGATTTCTTCTTTGCGGCTTTGGAGGCAACCATGTCGTAGTAATCGTCCTCGCCGTCATCGAGATTCTTTTCTCCGCGGACTTCGCGGGCGACGGCGCGGTCGTTGTCGTCTTCGCTGTCTTCGCCCAGTTGGTCGCGGTCGAAGCGTTTGCCTCTTGCTTCTGCATCGGCGTTGAGACGGGCTTGTCTGTCGCGCAGGCGTTCGCGGTGTGGTACATCCTCGTCTCCACCTTGCACTTTGGCACCGCGCTTGTTTGCCTTTTGGGCGATTTGCGAAGTATAGAAGCGGAGAGACTTCTTGCGCTTTGCCTTTTCGGCGAGTTCGGCGGCTGTGAGGGAGTTGTCTTCGCCGAGGTCTGAGTCGTTTTCGTCGAGAGCGGCGGCTTGTTGCGATTTCTTTGATTTCTTGGGGCGGATAGAGGAGGTGGTGAGGAGGGCGTCGAGGTCGCCAAAGTCTGCTTCGGTTTTGCGTAGGCGTTCGGCGCGGCGGGCTTCGGTTGCTGCTGTTACTGCGTCGGCGGCGCGTTCGGCGGCCGTCTTCTTGGTCTTCTTGGGGAGGATGGCGACGGGGGCTTCTTCCTCTTCAGATTCGCTCATTTCTTCTGCTGAGGCACCTTCCATGATGGACTCGTCGTCTGAATCGTCTTCAGGCAGGTCTCTCAGGCGTGCCCAGAGATCGCGATATTGGATCAGACTTTCCATGACGGGGTGGTCGCGAATGGTGGTTGCTGATAGAGCGAGACCTTTTGTTTGCTTGTCCTGGGCAGTAGATGTGAGAAGAGCGAAATACATGGTAAGAGAGGCGAGATAGGCGGCAGCTGCTTGCTGCTTGGTTTGGACGGCGAGAGACGGTGATTCGACGGCAGAAAGATCCTGGTATGTCTGGTGTAGGGTGAGCAGCTCCTTGCTCAAAGGCTCAAACTCCGGGTAGCGCGTCTTGAGTAGCTTCAGGCGTTCGGAGGGAGCCATTTTGTCGTCCAGCTCGAGTTGAGGCAGGACCTCAGTGACAACTTCGCCATCCTGGTCTGCGTCTTGCTCGTCCTCCTGTTGCCAGTCGGCCTCGTCGAATCCAAAGTCGGCGGCGCTCATGGCCTGCAGCTGCTTCTTTTGCAGGCGCAGTGCCTCCTTTTCTTCATCCAGTGCGTCCTGCTCGGTCTCGATGGCATCGGCGTTGTAGTAGTCTTGCTTGGATTCACCCCATGCCTCCATATCTTCCTCGTCCTCCTCTTGATCCTGTGCGTCCTTTTTCGACTTCTTGACCGGTGCCTGTTGCTCGTCTTCAAAGTCATCCTCATCGTCGTCGTCTTCGGCTTCCGAGGGACTCGAGTATCCTAGGACTTCTTCATCGGACTGTTGCAGAAACTCCTCTGTATCTTGCATTAGATTCCGATCGTTCGCCACAAAGTATGCCCAATCTCACCTTCTTCCTGAACTCTTCTCCTCCTCTTTGCCTCGGGACCATCATCGAGCATGACCTTGTCGCGTTTGATGTGGAACTCGTCGTCTGAGCCCGCCACATCTTCATATGTCTTGATGCGCATCTTGGTGCGCTTGTTCGAGTCGTCTGCTACCTCATCTCTGGATGCTCTAGCAGAGGATGCCTTTCTCTTTTTCGCCATTGTGATTTTGTGGTTGGTTGATTGATAGCAGGCAAAAGTCTCATTGGGTTTGAGAATTTCTCGGGAGACCCTTGCGCAAACTCCGATCTGTCCGAGGCTTTGACCTTGCGGCTGATTTCGACTGCGACTTCGACTCCTCCACCATCATCAACGATTAATTTCGCGACACAACTCATGATGTTTGAGCACGTCAACAGTCAGAGTGCGAAAACAACGGAAAGTTATATGAACATCCCACAACTCCTGCGATGGCAACATCGCATCGTCTAGCATGCTACGATGAATACTATTATCATTACTACACGAGGTCACCTATGTACAATCATACGTTGCTCCATGCCCGATATACTCAACTCTGGCTATCTCTTTTGACTATGTATCAGCCATTGTAAGCCGCTTCTCAAGGTAGGTGGCATGCAAGCGAGCAATAAACAATGCTTGCCGGATGCGGAAAGAACCCTTCAATGCGATTCAAAAAAACACTAGACTCTTTGTCTGGTCAACATTGCTACACTCTATCGTAAAGGTAAGTCAGCCATGTCTTCTCTTTCTCCTCTAGATATCTCGAGTCCAGAGACGTCCCTCGAACATCTCATATACACCAGAAAAGAAACCTTCATTGAAAAATGCAAACCCCACCAAAAACCCCAGGAGACTCCCCAGAAGGCAGGTCAGAAGGCCCAAAACGCACTCGCCTCAACATTACTGGCAGCAACGCCTCCGAAGATGGCGCTATATTCCTAGGAAAGGCTCCCCCTCGAGCAACCACCCCTCAACCAACTGATTGGGAAGCCGAACAGTGGAACCAACCAGAAAGACGATCAAGAGGCTTGAAACGCTCCTATGGCGCCCGAAAGAACAGCAATACATCAGAGGATGGCGCTGTATTTATGGGAAGAAATATTTCTCGACCAAATAGCTCTCGACCCAGAGATCGTCGTCGCGCTTCGCCCATCAATGTTCGACAACCTTTGCCTGGTGATGAAGAGGAAGCAGCACCTCGGTCTCCCTTAGAAAGATTCATTTATTGGGTCGATGGACGTTTTGTCGAAGGGCTTTGGACCGAAAGAGAGAGAAAAAGGCTATGGCAGGGAGTTGCCCAGACCTTGATCATTGTACTCGCGTTTATGGTTGTGCAAAACCGTAGTTGTCCAGAGTGTGCTCCCTCTGATGCTGTGGCTTTGAGGAGAGATGTCGGTGAGCAGATGGTGAGAGCAGATGTCGGTGATACTGCTTGGTTGCCTGCTCATCAATCTCTTCCGATAGTGGCGCCTGGAGAGAATATTGTTCCTGTCGGGGCAGCATATAACGGTGATGCTGTTGGAACGCCAGCTCGTCTACCTGCCCTTAACACTCCGACCAACCCAGGCTCTAGTATAGCAAGCCCAGGCCCCTCGGGCGTCCTGGCATCACAGATCTGGACATTCAACCCAAAGGCTCTCGCATACGTAGTCTCGGCATACATCTCCAGCAATGTCCCAAGTATGATCAGTGGTGCAACCTCGTGGGCAAAGGGCTACGTCGGCAAAGTGGCAATCAACAAAGGCTCTGAAATGCTCGCCAGCGAACCTGATATACACGGCTGGGATACTGTACTTGCCAGCCAAGAGAACAGAGCAGCCATACTCTCTGCATTAAAAAATGTAGACGAAGTGAGCGCACCTCTGTACGTTCAACTCAGCTCTCAAGTGTTTGCAAACCAGTCTGCAGATGCCAGTGACAATTCAAAGCGTATCAAGATGCTCGAAACCTTACAGACGCAACTAGAAGAGTTGGAAACACACCAATACGAGATTGTGAAGTAAGTGTTTCTCTTTGATTCACTCAGGCTTAAAAAGCATGAGAGAGAAGATCTGTCAGCTAACAAAACTCCCAAACACAGAACCCTAGATCTCTACCACCGAGCAGCATCCCTCGCTTCCTCAGCACTAGAAGAACACCTCCTTTTCGGTCGCTCCAAACCTGAAGCCATAAACTCTCTGAACACATTACGATCCTCAATGCTAGAGACCGCATCCACATTGATCGATCACATCAATGCTGCAGAACAGAACATTGCTTTTATCACCAAAACAGCTGAAGGGCTTCCTTGGAAGACACAGAGGAGGAGTTCGTGGTGGGGAGGATGGGTAGATGGATATAGGTATCGGGGGATTGGGGAGGCGTTGACGAGGTTGGAGCAATTGAGTACTTATGTTAATGTTGTAAGGGGGATGGTTACTAGTGATATGTTGGCGCTGCGGTAGTGTTGGTCTCGAGAGGTTAGGACTGTATGGATTGGGCTTCTGTGAGAACCAAAGGATCAATAAACAGGAATTTATACATGGATGAATATTTGGAAATGATGAGGGCGAATTTCTAAGGTAGGGAGACAAGGATCTCGCTCAGGTAGTGTTGCTCTTTTGTGGTGCAATGTAATCATGTATCTTGCACAATCGTTCTTCCCCAGCCCACGATTACCAATGTCTTTGGAGTGTCCTAAGTCCAGACTTCGCCAAAACCACATAGGCACCCAAAGAGATGGCAAAGAACAGCTGCTCAGGCAGAATCGGATAGACACACTCATCGCAGAGCTCTGTCAACAAACTTTTGCTCCAACTTGGCAACCTCAGCCTTGAAAGCCTCAACCTGCTCCCAGCAATCCAAAGGTCTGCGATCGTTCAACCTCAAACACTGCACAAGACCATCCTTTGCCTTTTCCAGCGAAGCATCAGTTTGGTCAAGCTTCTTACGCGACTCGAGTTTCTTGCGCAACTCGGCGACTTCTTTTGACACGCTGTCGTTGCTGCGGGATTTGGACTGCGAGGAGGAGGGTGTGAGGGCTGAGGAGAGCTTTTCCTTGAGAGAGGGAGAGGAGGAGTCGGGAGAGGAGGGCTCGTCGTCAGAGGAAGGGGTCAGGCGCTCGGTGTATTGGGCGAGGCGGGCGGCTTCTTCTTTGCGGATGCGTTCGAGTTCTTCGGTTACGCGCTGTTGGATCAAGAGTTCCTGGTTGCGCGAACGGGTTGAGTCGGACTTTGGTGTCTTTTGTCAGAGATTGGGTCCGTAGTTTCTTTTTGGATGGTGTCTTCCAATTACCTCGGGGCTGTTCTGTAGCGAGTCGACGACCGAAGGTGAGAAGCTGACGGGACTGTCTCTGTTGGGCTTGTCAGTTCAAGGTTATCGCTTGGGAGTAAATCGCCAATTCGTACGCAGCAAAGACATATTGCGAGCCTTGCGGCTTGGAGCTTCCGGAACCCATAGCTGAGTGAATGTGATGTGGAAGGTGTAGTTAGGACGTTCAATTGCAGAGAGTCGCAATCATTCGTTCGTCTGTCGCTATGCTCGCTGCTGCTGCGTCAATCGCCAAGACCGTCCGCATTGCTCCGACCCGGCGGAAGGAATAAAAAATCCAATTAAACTCGCTTTACACCAAGTTCACACGGCTCAACGCGTCTTCCCTCAATCATGCAGACATCAATCACCACTTGGTTCAAGAAATCTGCCGCTGTCAAGCGATCCACTGCTACTTCTGCAGTAATCGATCAAGAGTCTTCGACGATACAATCAAATTTTCTCCATCATCAAAATGGTTCTTCTCCATCGCCCTCACAGCTGCCAACACCTCAACCAACCCTGACCTCGCAACCAACTTCATCTTCGACAACAACGACAACAAAACCAAATCTACCATTCTCACACCAACCAACCCAACTAGTCAAAAACATCTCTCTAGTCCCCTGCGACAAATCTCTCATCCCATCTTTCCAACGCCTAAACACTTTATTGCTACCAATACCCTACCCCTCCACCTTCTACAAAGAAATCCTCTCGGACCCTACTGCCTCAGATCTCACTTTACTGGCACTCTGGCACGATGACCCAGCCACCTCATCAACGACCCCTGGCAGAGTGATAGGAGGCATCCGATGTCGGATCCTCCCTGATCCATCTACTCAAGCCACCCCCAAAGATAAGATATTGTATATCAGTACGTTGGGTGTGTTATCGCCATTCAGAAGTTATGGAGTTGCGAGTTGGTTGTTGAATGTGTTGATTCAGAGGGGGATTACGAAGTATGGGGTTAATGCTGTGGGTGCACATGTGTGGGAACACAGTCAAGAGGCTAGAGAATGGTATGCCAAAAGAGGCTTTAGAGAGACCCATTTGGAGCAGCATTATTATCGAAGGTTGACTCCGCAGGGTGCGTATGTGTTGAGGAGAGAGATTGGTCCTAGAGACTTGTTGGATCATGGGATGAGCGTGAGGAATAACGATCCCTAGAGAGCGATCACTTTCACGAAATCACGAAACAGATGGCAATGTGTGTTCATGGTTTGCATAAATAAAGTGGTCAAATGTACTGGGATATATGTACACAAATGTACCGGCTTGAAAGATATGTCAAGAGAGAAGAAGAAAAGAAACGCCCTCCCAAATTTGTTCCGCATGCTCAATGCGTCAAAGGATTTTGTGCAACCGTAAGAAAAGAATCTGGAAAATCGTTGCTTCTTTACTCGTACTGCTTGAGGTTCTCCTGCTTGGCCAGCTTGTCGGCAACAAGAGCGATCAGAGCAGCTCCGACACCGCTACCGTCCTTAGCGATACCGATGCGGATGCGCTTCTCGCCGTGCTTGCCGATACCTTCGATTTGCTGGAGAGCCTCTCTGATGTACTCCTCGAAGCCGGGGTAGAACTCGACGAGCGAGCCGTCGACACCGACATCGACCATCTCGTCCTCGTTGACGGTTGTGTCGTCAGCAGTGGCGATGTCCTTGGGTGATGAGAGCTTGTCGGTTGCGAGAACGACGGCGGCGATAGCAACAGCAGACAGACGAGCGGCACGCTTGCCAATGGCGGCGGCGATCAGCTTGACAGCCTCAGCATCCTCGGCACTGGCGGCGTGAACACCGTAGTCCTTGTCCAGAGTTTGGCGAGTGACCTTGAAGCCGTTGCTGTTGTCGCCGTGAGCGATGGACAGGAAGCTGGTGTCAAGACCCCAGGCTTGCCACAGGGGGCTGTTCTCGGCAAGGCAGGTGGTGCTGTGGACATCGTTGCTGCTGCTGTTCTCGTCGCTGAAGAGGCCAGTCTTGCGCTCCTTGACCAGATCGACAATGGCCAGACGGAGAATCTCACCCAAGAACATACCTGAGATGCGCTTTTCGAACATCTGGATGCCGGGGTTGGGAGTCTCCTTGTCCAATGAGTTATCGTAAGGAGTGTTGGGGAGGACGGAGAGCTCGTTGTCGAACGAACCCCACTCGGTGTTGATGATCATCTCACCAGTGGTCTTGTCAACATCGGAGCTGTTGGGATCCAGCTTCTTGACCTTGTCGAGCTTCTCGACGTAAGCGCCGTTGGTGCCGGTACCGAAGATGGCGCCCAAAAGAGTGCCGGTCTTGCCGGGAGAGGTGTATGAGCGAGCCATGAGGGTTCCGACGGTGTCGTTGACCAGAGCAGCGACACGGACGGGAAGGTGCAGAGCATCAATCTCATCCTGGAGAAGCTTGCAGACATCCTTGCCAACAGCATCGGCAATGTCGAAGCCCTTTGTCCAGCGAATCAAAGTACCCTTGTTGATGCCAACTTGCTCGACGGGGAAAGAGAAGGTGAAGCCCAAGTTAAAGATCTCCTGCTCTTTGAAGCCACTCTCGGAGTGGATGGTGGCGCGTCTGCGGATGGTAGCGTGGTAGTGTTCGCCGTGGTGGGTTTGCAGGAAAGTAGCAATCTGCTTTGCGAGGAAAGAGAAGAGTTCCTTGCTGGTTTGGGCGACCATGAGCTCGCGGGGGATGGCGACCTTGGACTGAGTGAGGGAGAAAGTGCTGTCACCGTGGAGGTTGATGGAGCAGACACGGAAGTTTGTGCCACCAAGGTCAACGGCCATGTAGAGACCCTATTTTTGTCAGAATTGTCTCGAGCTCGTTGGAGCAGTTCAGGCTTACCTTCTCGGTTCCGTTGGGAACAGCAGTCACGTAGGTGGGAATCTGGCTCATGGTGGTGCCAGACTTTTGGAGACCCTCGTCTGAGTCCAATGGTCAGCTAATTACCCATACTGGGAGGCTTCAAATCAGTAGACATACCCATCTGGCGAATGAAAGCCTTGACGGCCTTGTTGACCTGGTCATCCGAGTACTCGAACTCGGCGGCCACACGGGCGGCTTCTTGTGCAAGACCCATATTGCGAGGTGCCGACGTATCGAACAGTGTGCTTGTGTGGTCTTCGGTGGTATGGGGACAAATCAAGTCCTGTAGGAAAGGATTGGAGGGGTTGTAGCGACAAAAGTCAGAACGACCCGAGTTTAGTGGCTGACTTGGCTTGCGTAGTGAAGCTATGAAGCGGGGCACGAGCAAAAGTTGGACACTGAGGACGAGTACGAGGAGGGCGACAGCGTACAGTGAGCGAGAGAGAAACGATCCTTTTTCAGATCGGAGGTCGCGGAGAAAGGGTGGGTCTGCCGCGCGAGATGAGGATGGGGAGCGAGATGAAGGAGTTGGGAGAGATCTGGTGCGTCGGTGGAGCGCCAGCGTGAGGATATGTATTTATGGGCAGAGGGGCAGCACTCGGATCTTGTACGCGAGACGAGAGGGAATTAAGTAGCAAGCCTAAACCTGCTATTACCTGATGTCTTGGACAGGGCCGTGTCGGGTCTTGACCTTTGGCATCGTCTCTGATCTATCGCATCGAGACTCGACAGCTAAAAGTTCGTGGGTGCGTGCGCCAAACCACATCCACCTGCGTCACTTCCTGCCTTTTGACAGCGTCTCGTTGATGCTGGAGAACGCATGGTGGACGCTCCTTCTACATTGACCAAGCGCGCCTTCCTTATACCAGGTCGACAAAGTGAGCTGCTCTGTTGACCGCGCATCACCTGTCCTCCGCCTTTCCCCTCTCTCGTCTCCAACGTATCATCTCACCATTCTCCATCCTCCCACTCGTCATTCTCCGCGCCCAACCGCAAAATTGCCATAGCGTCCGGTACTTCTACGGAGCCTCTCTTGTTTTCGCTTTCAGCCTCGAACCTATCCGGCTCACCCACTTCCCTATCATCGATTCTTGCTTGTCGTCCCCTGCTAGCCAGACAGGCCTCTCGGTAACGGTCGCAGCCCCTGCTCATGACCATCCCTCGTCTGACTGGTGTTGGTCAGATTCGCCGGTCGAATTTTGTTGTCCAAACGTGCTCCCTTGTTCCTGTACCACCACGGCTTGGTTCCAGCTTCTTCTCGAATCACTCGGCTTCACTCTCTGACTCGGCACCGCGCTTTGCCCAAACACGCCGATCTGAAGAGCCGAGAAGCATTGAGGGGCTCCATGGGAACACTAGCACCTCCACGCGAATCGTGTCCTCTGACACCAATTCCGAGTAGGTCTTTCCCGACAGGCAGTTGATCAAGTGAACATGAGCATACACGCCTAGTAGCATTGTGAGTGCATTTTCGCTTACCCACCCAAAAGTCATGAGAATCAATTGCAACCCGAGTCGGCACCCCTGTCTAAAAGTAAACAACGGCTGAGCAACAAATGCATCGCATTCGTTCGTTCGAGCCTTGGGTTGAGATCCAAGCCCACGCGCGCACCCAAGGATGCTATTTTCATCGCAATCGATACCGAAGGCACCAAGACCGATCTCACAGAGTTGGGTATCTCGACCTTTGACACTCGAGATATCAAGAACGTTGTTCCTGGTCCCTCCGCATTGGAATGGGCGAAACATATCAAGCCTCGTCAGTTTCGGTTCAAAGCTGGCCAGCGCCAGCCATATCTCTTCGGAGCTCTTGAGCATCGAGTGCCTTTGTCGGCGATACGACCATATCTCAAGTTGCACCATGATCGCCTTTATATCCTTGTCGGACATGCTCTGAACCACGATATTGAGAAGCTCGCCCATGCATTGGGCTACGAGTTGCGTAACGAGCCCAATGTTGTTGCCATCGTGGATACGTATACTCTAGCCAATCAATGCCGCACGACTTTACCTGGACGCCTCTCAGAGCTCTGGAGATTCCTTGTAAACTCAAGCCCAGGAGATGTCGCGCCCGCCGATGTGATCAGACTATTCTCACCCAAGCAGCAGACTGTAGACTTGAGTTACGAAAGCAACCATGCTTTCCACAACGCAGGCAACGACGCGTTTTACAACATGCATATACTGTTGATGCTTGCATTACAGCCAGAACTTCTTAGAGAGCCTCAATATGGCTCTTCATTAGCCGGGGTGTTGCTTGCTGGTCGATCTAAAGCATGGCAATTGGTTCGACGTCTGGTTAGAAGTCCGACATCTGAAATTAACTCTATGGCTTCTGGCTCCTTTGTCAGACGGCCTCAGGGTGTGGCATCTGTACAGCCACCCCAAGACATAGGCTCTCCTAAATTGACGCTGCGGATAACGAGGCCAAAATCCTGATGCATATTCTGCTCTTGCGATTCATGGTTCCATCACAGCCCGTTCCGCTAACTTTGCTTTCCATCGAGCTTGCTCGGCTCTTCCTCTAATGGATCTTGTTCGAGATGCACGCCTCCAAAACTTTTTGCGATATTGTATCGAACCCGGCTGTCATCACAACCAAAGCTTGTCGGAAAGAACACCTGTATTATGGCCAAACCTGCCCCAGATACCCACTTTTCCAACTCACCAAAATCCAGCGATGCGAGAAATCGTTGCTCGTGTGCAAAAGTTCAGGGGTCAACATCTGAATACCTTCCCTTGACAGTGGCTGCTACGGTCTCTTGATTGCTCACAATAGTTTCATCTCCCGACCTGTGGCCAGTGTGCCGTTAGCTGCATGGTGGCTTGCAGCAAGAAGCGTTGTCACTGGATGATCACCTTGACCGGCGCCTATATATATGTACGAGGTGGAAGGTCCGAGTGCACACTGCAAGCCCAGCTGAATCAACATCGACACACCTATAATCCATTTGCATTTCCCAGTCACCCACAATTGACACAACTTCGTCCGCTTGTGTATCTGTTCCTGAAGTTTTGACAATGACTGTCCTGTACCACATGTGCACCGGGATAATTCTTATTGTCCTCAATTGCACAATCAACCTCTTGAGCTTCCGGCGGCAAAACAACCTGATCAACACACGTCGTGAGACGTCTTCGAGAGATCGATCTGAAGATCTGGCACCAGCGACTAGCTCTAGAATCACCTCCAATCCCTCAGTGGCAACTGTCATGGCTACCAAAAGTTCGATATGCCTCAGGTCGAGTAACCAGTGCCATCAGCCAAAGCCGCATTAGAAGAAAGTAAGCTACTATCATACCAACAGTTCTGAGCGGAATCTATTCCAATCCAAGTCAACACAACGGCTGGTTTCTTACTGTGTCTAGTGCTAAAAGTCCTCTTTGAGGAAGTCTGCTTCGGCTTGAGCTTGTCTGGTTTCTTCAACAGTCATGATGCACCGAGCCTTTCTGTCATCTACGCTCATGATAATCCCACACTTGGTAGAGCAGATAGCCGAGTGGTGCGCGAACTGATCTCACACCCAAACGTAATAGGTTCCAAATGTCGGTCGGACCGGGGTCCAACACTCAGGTCTGATGCTCCTGGTTCTAGAGCAAGACATGATATTCTCGAAAACCAGTTTTGCATACTACCAGAAAGTGTTTCTGACACTTCTGTGGACAAAATCGTTCTGTTCCATTCCGAGGCTTTGCAGACATGCTGTACCAGCGAGGAAGGACGCAAGTACGTCAAAGGACTGAGAACTGTGGGTCTTCATGAATCCAAGAAATCGGGACATGGTCTCCACGATAAGTCAAATATGCTTTCAGAAACGGCTCGGTCTACCCAGGGAAAAATAAGAGCTGTAGTGGAAAGCCACATCAGGCAGCCTTGGTTCCATCACGTCTTGACAGAGTTAGGCCTGGTGGGCTTGCGTACAGCTTGGGATAGGAACCCTTACATGGTCGTTGCCGTCAATCTACACGGCATTGAAACAATCTCGGACGACCTCAAGTTTCTCGGCCATACGCAGCACTATCTGAACGTTGCTCCTCTTGACCCAGTCTTGATCAACGAAGCTGTGCGATACCATCAGTTGTTCTTCGTCCTGCTCGAGCGGGTGTACAAATAGCTTCCAAAAATTGTCTACCTCATACGACAACACTATCGAACAGGTCTAGCATCTTTGAAAGAAGGCCGGAGAGAGTCGCTTGTCGTGTTCCGGAAGGCCATTCGCGTCGACATCACGGAAGATATCAAGAGATTTGGCACCTATCACCCGACCCAGAATAAGACGTTCATGGATCACTCCGACAAAGAAAGTCCTCCGTTACACCGATCGTTACCCAACAAGTCCCGAAAGTGTACAGCTTAGCAACGAGGTAGTTATCATGGACTAAACTGTACCCTACAGCATGATGTCTAACGAACTCTATAGCTATATTGGAACGACTAATCTTTACTGCTCGGAATCTTTCACCAACACAAGAGACTGAACAAAAGATACTACCGGGGTCCCTAGACTGGCTCACTACTCATCCCGCATATTCGTAATGGTTGTCACGCGACAGTGGTATGTCAGGTAGCACAGGGCCAGGAAAGTCCACAATGATCAATCATCTCCTCCATAGATCACTGTGCGAGGGAGCAAGAAAACGTATCACTCTTGCATTCTCCTTCCGAACAAGCGGAAAGGTTAATGGACAGATCCAGTGTTGGAATGTACAGTACTCTGCTGTACGCATTTCTCTCTGGATTCGGTTACGTTATAACGTTTTGGTTTGACCGTGCTGCTAGAGCAGAGGCAGAGGGAATCCCGCGAGTGAACCTGAAGCATAAGCTTGCTGGGGAAGAAGGCAGATCACTACTTCAAACATGAGCCAGCGCTTATAGGTGAAGAAACCTCGGTCGGCGTTCTGTTCCTGCCAACCCGTCCGTGAGAGATATCGGCGAAAAGCCCTTCATCGCGAGTCTGCTGGAGTAAAGCCAGAGCAAACCGTGGTATTCAAAAGGCTGTGGGACCAACGATATGATCATGGGCAATCATAGAATGCTGCTATGTGAAGAAACATGTATAGGGAAGGTGCGATGAGCAAAAAAGAAAGGCAAAACATACAGCAGCAGGGATTCCCACGTGGTCACCCACCGTAGTACTAATCTGCCGTTCAACTGCTTATGTATGGCAGAGCGGACGGGATGCCCAG